>PVJC01008039.1:0-49552 GCA_004026665.1 Murina feae | reverse complement strand
GGTTCTGCTTATGTTTCTGAGTCTGTCCCCAGGTTTGCCCCAATGGCCAAGTGGTGGCCTGGCCGGCAGAGGGCGCCCGACAGAACTGCAGGAAGTGCCAGCTGAGAACCACTGGGGAGCCCCAGGGGCCTACTCAGAGGGTGTGAGGCCTTTCGGGGGGGCGGGACACCCGCCCCGGGTCCTGCCAATAGCAGCCGGCCAGCGCCCTCCCTCACGCGGTCCTTTCCTGGCCCTGGAGTGAGGCAGGGAGGATGGAGACCACCTGGTCTGCCCTGGGAACCTCGGCAGAGCGCTGTGCAGAGGAGACCTTTTATGGGGAACCTCGGCAGAGCTGGCCCAGAGGCCAAGGTCCGGTTCTCAATTCAGAAGCTGAGTCCCTCTCTCAAAGTCGACCTAGATCCCTGATGACCACGCCTGTTGCTCAGTCCCTTTCCCCTCCACAGGCTAAGGCCCCACTGTTCCCCCAGAAGCCCCACATGGTTCACCCCTGAAGCTGGGTCCGGAATTTTTGACCCAAGGCCTAAGTCCCGCCCTTCCATTCCAGAGACTAAGATGAAGGAGGCACAGGCAATACAAACATCAAAAGAGTGAGGACCCTCCAAGGAGGACATACAGAGGCCAACAGACACATGCACCCGAAAAACAAACTGTCCGAGAGCAGGACTGATGAGAGCTGACGCAATGACGGGGAGAGAAATACCATCCCCGGCAGACATGCACCTCTCAGCAGGTGAAGGCCCGTGCCCTGTGCACCAGCAGCCTTCCTCGCACAGGGAACCCACTGCTCGCCTGAGGACCTTTCCGCCTCTCACGTGTGCATGGCTCCGCTTGCTTATCAGGTGAGCACGTGTCTTGCAGGGAAGAGTGAGCACTAGAGACAAGGTGGCAGATGGAAGTCCAAGCTTCTGGGTGGAGGCGGGGGTGGGGGTTAGTCCTGTGGCCAAGAAGCGCCAGCCCTGGGCGCTGACACAGTCACACTGGGTTACCTGCCAGGACCACAAAGCTCTTTATGGTGTGTAACCATGTCTCAAAGGTGTGCCCACTCGATGGCGGGGGGGTCAAACTCTCCTGCTGCTGCCCACCTCTGGCCTCTGCTGTTGTTGCCCAGTGGTTAGATCCTCCGCCTGTGCACCGAAGAGTCTCAGGTTTGATCCCCAACCCAGTCGGGGCTAGTGTGGGAGGCAACCAATCAATATGTCTCTCTCACATCAATGTTTCTCTCTTTCTCTCTCTCCCTCCCCTTGTCCCTCCCTTCCATTTTCTCTAAAAATTAATGGGGGGAAATCCTTCGGTGAGGATTTACCAAAAAAAAAAAAAAGGGTAAAAAATCAAGAGCTCTGTGGTAGGTGTGTGGAGGAGCAGAGGAAAGGGGGCTGGTCTGTGCCCTGGTAAAAATGGGGCTTCAGGTGCACCTCAGGCCCGAGCTCCAGGAAGGTGAGCAGTGACAGGAGGGCCCCTCCGAACCCTTCAGGGCTTTGGGATGTTCCAGTTGTAGCCGTCAGCTCACTCAGTCCCCAGGACCCTTACAGGAGTTGGAGCAGAATTACCTCCACCGAACAGATGAAAACACAAAGATGTAGGAGTCGTCAGGGTCTTCCCTGTGGCCCACACATCGTGGGGGACTGAAGAAGTCACCGTGACTCAGGTGAGATCTATAAATGCAGTTTGACTTTATTCATTCAACACATTTGCTTGAGAGGAGCATTCCAGTTATGAATTGTCCTTATCCCCTAGAGGAAGCAGTGACAGAATCCGGGCTCCCCAGCTCTGTCCACACTCTGCCTCCTGGGGTGGGGGAGAGGGGCAGAGGCAGACACATAAAGTCACGGCCCCTAGACACTGCCCGGCTGCCGCTTTCCTCCTGCCCAGCCAATCTCTTGGTCTGTCTGACTTATCTCTGCAGAAATCGTCCCTTGACCTGGTGATGATGTTTCCTCAGGTCTCGAATCCCTGGGTGTAGGTCTCCCTTCCTGACTACGAGCCCACAAGGCAGAGACAACCCCCGCAGTTCCTTGCCGACAAGTCCCCTCTGCTCTACCTTCAATGATGACAGAGTAAAGCAGAGGAACTCAGACGCAGCCCAAAGGAGCTTCAAAAACAACACCCTATTCATAACACATACACATCCCAAGGCTGGCAGGGGTGCACGGCTGCCGTCCAGCTCCCCTGGGCCCCTCTGCTGCCCTGCACCACAAACTGCCCCAGCAGGGAGCTCCATGGTGTGAGCAGCAGGTGAAGGGCAGCCACCAGCCACAGCACCAGCTCACGTTAGCCCAGCGAGAGTGTTCCCTCCCGTCACCCGATCCTCCCCATTGTGCTGGTTTACAAGGTTCTGAGAGCGACACTGGATGTTTTGTAAGCAGATGCCCACAGCTAATTATACGTATGTATTTTTAATTGGATAGATAAATTAACAAGATGGCCCAAGATGCTTTCCCCTTAAAAAGGGTTTTTGAGACAAAAGGGCCATTGAACTTGGACACCCTGTGACTCCTGGCTTTGAAATCACACATGTGATTTTGTCGTTGTCATATTAAATTTTAGGATTTTGTTTTCTAAGACAAGCCACACCCCTGGAAGAGAGTTACCGCAACAGTTACCATCCTCAACCCTAGCAATAGAAATGTCCGCCATCCCGATAAAATATTAAGAGCACACCACTCCAATATTATGACTCATTGAAACCATGTTTGAGTTGAATGCCCAATAAATTTAATTCAAGTGTGAATTAGCTAAAGCTGGTGGTAAGCAGAATAAAAACAAGAATATTTCATGGAAAATTAAAAGACGTTTTTGTGCCACCTGATTTGGTTTCACTGTCCTCACACTAGATTATGTTTCTTAAAACTTGCAAATGTGTGAAGTCAAGAGGTTTCACATTACAGATGTGGCGAGATCCCCACAAAGAAAAGGCAAATCTTGATAAGGCAAAACTCCAGGGCAAAGCAGAGAAGGAATTGCCCCAGAGGCTTGATGGAGCCCCTCAGACACCAGGCCCTGCCTGACAATTATGTGGGATATAGTTTATCCTCAGAAATGCACGATTGACCTTACTGCATCGCCCCCAAATAAGAAGCAGAGCTTGTCATCTAACGGGAAGTCTCTTGCTGGCCTCATCCTCTAAAAGGAATCCGCCACCTGCCCCATGGGAAGCGGCGTGTCCAGATCCCTATGGACCCCGCACCCTTGAGCAGACAGCACTGATGCAAGGAGAACGTAAGCAGAATCAGACATTTGTCGAAGTGCTGAGTCATCCCCAGTGGGCTCGGAGTTCCACAGGAAAGAAGTCCGATAAATGTGGACACCACGCTAACTGTGACACCCAAGCCAGCCTCCCGAAAAGACGTTGCTTAGCTGTGGCTACCCGACCTGCCCTGGACCCACCGGAGGCCGCAGGCAGCATACCTGTTCTCTCCACTAGTAACTGCAATCGGATATTGTGTTGTGACTCTCCATATCCAACGGCTGGAGTTCCGTAAGGACGGCAAAACCTTTAGGATTCAGCGACTCAGCACTGCAGCAGTTATGATTCACCTGCTTCTAACCCTCTGTTCCTTTGAGACCTTCAGAGTTTTGTATCCTTGAAAGATGATTTTTATCCTTCAAGAATCAAGGGTTCTGGCCCTAGCTGGTTTGGCTAAGTGAATAGAGCATTCACTCTGAGACTAAAGGGTCTCACGTTAGATTCTGGTCAAGGGCACGTACCTAGGTTGTAGGCTCGATACCTGGCTCTCGTCAGGGTGTGTGTGGAAGGCAACCAACCGATGTCTCTCTCACATTGATGGTTCTCTCTCTGCGTCTCTCCCCCTCCCTTCTACTCTCTCTGAAAAGCAATGGGAGAATATCCTCCGGTGAGGAATAACAAAAGTTAAAACAAACAAACAAACAAAAACAAGAGTTCTGTATCCTTAAAAGACAGTTGCAAGTCTCCACAAACTTCCAGCCGGCTCATTGGCCTCACCCTCCTTTTGGCCTCCCTTCAAACTTAACTCAGCAGCAACACCAAAGGACCCGTGGCCCTGTTCCTGCTGTTGCCTCGGCTCAGGAAGCCCACCCCTGGCCTCCTTTCATTTTTTAAACCTCAGCTCAGCACACTGTTTCCTGGAGGTCTCCCCTGATCCCTTTCCACAAACAAAACCGGGCACCCCTTTTCCTGGCGTTGTGGAGGGGTCAAGGCCTGTTCCACGCTTAAAGGAACACAGGGGAGGGAGAGCGAGAGATTCAGATTGTCCAGTGTGGTCAACACGATGAAAGGGTCATGGGGAGTGGGTTGGGGGCTGGCGTAGGTTCCATGGATCGATCCCAACAGCCAAACCTTGTGTGTGTGACTGGCCACCGGGGATGACGAGTTTCCTGTGCTTGTGAGTCTTGCATAATCAGGCATCAGTCTTGCACACAGGCCAGTGTGTGTGTCAGTGAAAAGAACAGCTTCACGAGGGAGTAAGCAGCCCGTCGCTGGAGGTACCGGACTCCTGCCGCGAGAGCCCTCGGCCCTCTGGTGGGCGGTGCGCAAGGAGAAGGCAATAGGTGTGCAGGGATGTGAAACCAGTGCAGCGAGAGAAGCAGGAGGCGGCTGCCGGTGACCCCAAGACACCCGCTGTGGTTATTCCTCTCAGACAAGGCCCCCCTCTCTGGTTGGAAAGATGCTGCCCAAAGCCTTAAAAAGTATCGCTTCAGCGTGGAAAAGCCAGTCCGAATGGGCTCAGCCGCCCCTGCACGGCCTCTGAAAGGGCTGTTCGTGGATTCTGGCTCGGGTTCCGTCCAGGTAGCTTCCCTGCTGACAGGTAAGCCGAGTTTCTTGGCGGGCACAGCACCAGCCTTGGGATCTTCCGGACAAAGGAGAGCAAGGCCTCTGCATGGCTGCCACGGGCACACAGAGCTATGGCTGGAGAGCATGGAGCGAGGGGCGATACGCCAGGCCCGGGAGGACCCGGAGTAACAGCTGCTCCCGCCCCGAAAGGCAGGCAAGCGACAAGCTCTTCGTCGGTTGCCGGTGTTCTCTGGCCTGTGCAGGCTCCTTCACCTGCCTTCACACATTTCAATCCCGCACAAGTCCCAAGAGAAATTTCTTATCCCCATTTTCCAGATGAGGAAACAGAGACTTGGGAAGAATAAATAACACGCGGAAGATCGTGCAAAACTAGACTCTGATTTCCAAGCTCATGTTCCAAATTGCTTCCGTAGGCTGTGGGGGATCTTACCCACCACTCGGGTGTGTGCCCGGACCAGGAATGGAACCTGCAGCCTTTTGGTGGACAGGAGGCTGTTCCAACCAACCGAGCAACCGGCCGGGGCAGGATAAGAGTTTTAAAATATCAATGTCATCACTCCTTTCCTCACTCCTTGAACAAATAGCTCAAACCCGGGCCCCTAGGCCTTGCAAGACCCGGTCCTCTCTGTCTGCTGCTGCCCGGGAACCCTGGGCTGGGACCCGCCGAGATGAGGTCAGACTCGTTTGCCTCCTACGCTCGGAGACCTCATGCTCCCCTGAATGTGTATGTAGCTCCGGGAGCATTGGAATCTATACGGATGCTGTGCGACAAATAGAGCAAAATCCTCTGTGTTCAGTGTTTGACTCCCAAACGTGGGTTTGGCATCCCATACGGGCTTTGTGGTGAGAGAGAACTTTTTTAATTCCCAGATGTCCCCCTTCAGGCACCGCAGACCAAGCCTAGCGCCCTAGAGAGTATAAACCCACCAGGGCCCTCTGCTTCCCCCACACACACACACACCTCCATGGTGCCCTGTGCCTGCCACTGGCTCTGGCCCTGCGGGTGCTCCTTGTTCTCTGTGGGAAACAGGGAAGGGGTGTGTTCCTTTGTGCAGGCAGGGCTGGGCCGGAACACGACGGAACCCTCTGGAGAAGAAGATGGGTAGGAAGCCTTCCTCCTTTGACGAGAGAGAGCCAGGAAGGGCTGGGCCAAGAGCTGCTGTGCGGGTCCTCGCTCATCAGGGGACGGGGAGGGGGCGGGAGAGCTGGGAGCGCCCTCCGCAGGAAGCCGCTCCTCATTGCTCTGGGCAGGCAGCCTGCCAGCTGCCAGTCTGGGGCCCTGCTGTGGGGCGGTGCAGCGGGGAGAGGGAGGAACAGTTGTAGAGGGAGAGGACAGAGCGCGAGAGTCCCTCGCTGTCCTCGCACCCTGGGGCAGGAACCATCCGATCAGAGAGAAAGGCAGGTGACAAAGAGAAAAGTTTCAAAGCTGGAGTGTTGCGAGTGCATTTCAGAGGCCATCACATGTGGTGGTTCCTTTGCCCTCCCCTTCACCAGGGTCTCCGGAGGGATGGAGGCTGGGGTTGTCTGCGACACGCACCCACTTGGGGCAGGTTCTTAATCCTATTGTGTCACAGAATCCAGTGAGAACCACCGAAGTGGCTCAGAGCATTGATTTTAAATCCAGAAGATAAAATACTGAGATTACTTTGATACCTGAAATAGGTATCAAATAATTTTTAAGAATCTGTCAGATAATGACACACATGCTTCCTAATATTTAACAGCAAGATCTAGTGGCAGGTCTATGACTATCATAATTTCAAAGCAGTGATCAGCATATGTGATATTTTGACATAGTCCCAACGGTTTAATGTGCTATGAAAAACATCTGACTCCCATTGGGGACAGAATCACACGTTCTTAGGGAAATGCTAAATTTCAATTAAAGGACAGGAAAAAGAAAAATAAATACAGACCCACAAGATTCCATCCACGACCCTCAGTTCCAGGGACCCCCGGTGACGAACCCCGCACTCCAGGGCCTGTGACCGTCCTCCTCCAGAGAGTCTACTCCGAGGCTCTGGTCATGGTTTTCAAAGCAGCCAAAGCTGCCGTGTTTGAAGCTGGGCAGCAGCGGGCAGAGGTGCGATCGGTGAGCAGGAGGCAGGGTGGGACGGTTCACTGTGGGCTCACATCCGCAGTCAGGGTGCAGGGTCCTGGGCCCTGCCTGACTTCCTGATGCAAATGGCCAGGGTGAGTCCCGAGAAGCTGTGTTTGAAATAGAGCACCAGTGATCATTTTCACAAACGTCCTAAACCTTCCCTGGTGCCTTGTTCCAACCGGGGACGGGATGGAGGGAAGGGCCCCGTGCAAGTGGAGAAGAGCAGCAGCTCCGGGCCCCTCTGCTGTAAGTGATGCCTGAAAGGTGAAGCCACGCCACTTCTCTCCAGGGAAACCTGAACTGAGGAGTGTGTGGCCGGATTGAAGGGCTGGGAACTCACCACCCCGGCTCCTTCCTGCCTCTCTCCCACACTCACCTACCTCCACATTCAATCCCAATCAAACCGCAGAGCCCTGGGCCTAGGAAGGGAGGTCAGCCACCATGAGGGCAGGAAATCACCCCAGGCTACAGGTGTGTGTGGACCAGCAAGCCCCCTGAGCCGAGTGGGGGCCCAGCCAGCCCTGCTGACCATGAGCCACCAGCCACAGGGTCTGGGGAAGGAAGGTGAGTCTGACCTCATCTCTGTGGGGCCCACCCCCAGGGTGCCTGGGTAGCAGCAGGGGACAGGGAGGCAGAAAGGATCTTTCAAGACACAGGGACCTGGGTTTGAGTTCAGGGCCTGCTGTCTGCTTGCTAAGCCACCTCAGTCTGGTTATCCGACCTCTCCCTGCCTCATGGGGAGGTGAAGGCAGCCACCGTCCCTTGCAGGACTGTGGGAGGGATTTAAAATGACAGGTGCAGAGTGCCACGCACAGCACCTGTGCTAACGCTGAGCGCTGAGCGGCAGAGGCAGGCAGAGCCCTCCGGGGTCTTGGTTAGAGTTGCTTTTCCTTGGCAATCCCCTCAGCCGATGCCTCTGTCTCTCTGTCTGTCAGCCTGCCTGGGGCAGGGAGCTTGGGGATGTTCTGACCTCATGGTTTTTTCAGGTGTCAGCGAAATGTCAAGACTAGGGGTCCCGGAGCTTGTTAGTAAAATACTAGTAATGGGAGCAGGTTCTGGGCTGAGACAGCTGTGAAATGGGGGTGGCCCACAGAGGGGGCCTGTCCAGAGGCCATCCATCCACCTATCCATCTCTTACAGCAGGAGGTGGAGCGAGAGGAAGGTCGAGGAGCGGCTCTCCAGGCACAGGTGAGGTGGTGACTCGTCCCGAGGAGCCTGCAGTGGCCACTCAGCCTGGCAGCCCAACCACTATCTCTTCCATCCTCCTTCCTCCCTGTCTCCCCCCCCCCCATCTTTGTAAGGAACGCTCCCTAGCAGAAGGTGTACCTGGAGAGGGGGCAGATGCTGCACAGGGAGGGCCTGCCCGCAGCCCAGGGGTCAGGAAGACGCCCAGAATTATGACGCTTTGAGATGAGTCTTGGGAAGCAGTGAGCACTCACCAGCCTGCGGGTCGGGGTGACGTCGGGACTCACACCCAGGCCACGGACTCCAGCCGCACACTCTTCACCTCCACAAATCCCAGCAGGAGTGGGTGCTCATCCTCTTCTCACCAGAATGTGAGCCGTGAGGGCTTACCCAGAGCGGGGGCCTGCTCCGGAGGACTCACAGGCTGGAGAGAAGACCCTCCCCTGCCGTTAGGAGGGCAGAAGCCATGCCCACAGGGTGGCCGTCCTTCACTTCATACCCTGAGACGTGCTGTGGATACGATGCCATCTTCTCCTCCTCACATCCCAGTCAGGGCCCCCCTTGTAGGTGAGGAAGCAGAATCTTGGGGAGCCATGGGCTTTCGGGGTGGAAGGGATCTCCCCAACCCATTTTAAAGGGAAGGGACATGTTCTGGCCTCCACACAGGTGCACATATGAGGGGGAGCTGGCTCCAAGGTCCACCTCCTCTGCCTCCTCTCCCTCTTGTCCCACATTGTCCCGCTCTGCCCGGGGCCTGAGTCCTTGGTGAGGCAGCTCCATGACCAGGGGGTGGGCAGAGTAGCCCGGCCCCTGGGCAAGAGGGAGCCGGTGTGAAGGCACCACTGGCATCAACACTCCAGCTGCCCCTTGTCACTGTCCCTCCTCCCTACCCCACCTGCTGCCCCATCCAGCCCACACAGCTCCCTGCAGAGACGTGAGAGCGAGCATGAGAAAGTGCGCCTCGCTGTGGCCGGGTGAGGGATGCCAGCTCCACTGGTAAACTTGGTGGACTTTGCCAGTTGCTTGCATCCGGTTCTCCACAGTCCATCCCCTTCTGCACCCACCCCGGCTCCTCTTCACCCAGCTCAGCTCAGGGGCCCTCCTAGGGTCGCAGCTGCAGCGACACACACTGTCTCACCCTCCTCCCATGTCTTCAGAAGAAGAGCGTTTGTTTCTGGCTCCATCTCTCCTCCAAGAGGGAGCCGAGCCTCCCAGGGCCGTGGAAGAGCATCTACGAGACAACCACCTCTCACCGGCTGACCCTGACCAGCCTCCTACCGTGGATGAATTACTATTATGTCCAAATTACCTTTCTTTACGTTGTCTTACCAACAGCCCTTTCCCCCCGGGAGGTGAGAAGGAGAAGAAAAGGTTAGGGCAGGACTGGGCTGAGAAAACCCATCCTGCCACACACACCGAGTCCTTCCTGTCCTGGAGTCTGTACATAGTACTCAGTGCTTTCCCACTAGCTTATTTACACCAGTGATCTCACAGGTCCCTGAAGTGACTGCAGCAATCGGGAAGCAAGTCCCAATGGAGATTGTGGTCCTGCTTGATGCCTCTTCTTGCTTTCACAGCAAGTGAAGCAAACATGCTCACAGGGCCTGCCCTGCAGTGACTGCGAACCCGTGTCCCCGCCCCACAACAGCCTCTTCAATACCGTTAGCATAACCCATCCATGCAGGCCACGTCCCGCAAAACACACTCCAGTATCACGCCCTCACTCTTTGGATTTCAATCCTACTGCTGATGGGCACGTACTGTTTTCTGGATAACCCCTTCCCTCCTCACTCCCCGTCCTGGCACCGGATCTTACCCAAGACTCAGCTCTGCCTCGGTAACCCACACCCAGACCCCTTGGCATGTCCACCGAGGCCCTCAATCCCGTTTCCTCGGGTCCCAATCCCTCCACCTTGACCACCACCCCCTGTCTATCTCTACCCCTTTCTTCTCTTGGCAAAGTCCTGTTCAGCCTTCAAGATTCAGCATACACGTCAGTTCTTTGAGAGGTGTTTTCAACCATCCCAATTATAGCACATCACTTTCTATTTCCATGGCTTCTTTCTTTAGTACGCCGTTTATTTATCCTTTTTAAAAGCAAAATACATTGATCTAATTTATTTCCAAAAGCTAGCTCCCTAAGTATGAAGAACACAGCCTGTTGATAAGACAAAGCTGATGTGTGGCTTACAGGCAAGCTTTGTTACTGTCTCAGAGGGGAAGTAAGTCAGAATTTATTGAGAATTGAGAATTTGATTCCAGGCAGGTCTTTTAAAGTGGGGGCTTGTTTAGGATTTGGGTAAGAATTATGATGTGCCAGTCCATCATAAATAGCAAGGCCAGGATTCTGAGGCGATCTTTCAAAGAATCTAAGGGTGCAAATTGTCTGTGATGCTTTTCATTGAAGAGGTGATGGATCTGTGGGGAAATCCTGTAATGAGCCATTTGCCTGGGCAGGAAATTTCTGGAAGAATAAAGTGATGCTAATGAAGACACAAAGTCATCTTCATACAGATGCTAACGTGTAGCTTGGGCTCTATGACCAGGCTAGCGTGGGACACATGGGTTTAGTTCTCACTCTCCCCCTGTGGTCACTCTTCAGCCCAAGATGCACAGAAAAATTACATGGAAAACAGAAAGAGCTCCCATATACAATCATCTCCCCCCCCCCCTGCTAGATTCCTCTATTTTTAGCATCCTGCATCACTGTGGTGCATTTGTTACAACTGACGGACCAATATTAATACATTATTATTAGCTGAAGTCCACAGTTTACATTAGGAGTCACTCTTTGCGTTGTCTGTGCAAATTTTGACAAATGCATAATGTCATGCATCCACTATTACAATATCACACAGATGAGTACACCCTGAAAAAGATTCTCTGTGCTCCACCTAGCATCCCTCCTCCTCTCCCCCTCCCCTCTTGGCAACCACTCATCTGTTTACTGTCTCCATGGGTGTTTTTTAAAATATTTTTTAAACCCTCACTCAAAGACACACTTTTTTCTTATTGACTTGAGGGAGAGAGAGGGAAGAGAGAGAGGGAGAGAGAAAGAAACATCAATGTGAGAGAGAAACATCGATCGGTTGCCTCCCACATGTACTCCAACTAGAGATGGAATCCACAACCTGGGTATGTGCCCAAATGGGAATCGAAGCCACCAACCTGCCACCTTTTGGTGTGTGGAATGACACTCCAACCAGTGAGCCACACCAGCCAGGGCACCGTCTCTATAGTGTTGCCTTTTCCAGATGTCACATAGTTGGGATCAAACAGCACTAGCCTTTTCAGACTTCTTCTTTCATTAGGAGTACGCATTTAAGGGCGGTCCCTCCGTGTCTTTTCATGGCTCTGCAGCTCATTTAATCACGGAATAATATTCTGTTGTCTGGAAGCCACAGTTTACTTATCCATTCGCTTATTAAAGGCCGTCTTGTTTGCCTCCAGTTTTTGGCCTTGTAAGTAAAGCTGCTGTAAGCATTTGTGCGCAGGTTTTTACGTGGACCTAAGTTTTCATTTCATTTGGATAAACCCCTACAAGTGTGACTGCCGACGTCTGGGGGAAAGCTGTGTTTCGCATTGTGAGAAACTGCCAAACTGTTTTTCCGAAGTGGCTGTACATTTTGCATTCCTGCTAGCAATAACTGAGAGCTCCTGTCACTCCACATCCTCACTAGCAATGAGTGTTGTCAGTCATCTAGCGCGTCATTCTTGGTTTCATTCGTAGTTCCCTGAAGACATGTGATGCTCGCTTCTGTTTATACCTATCTGCCATCTGTGCATTCCTTTGGAGAGAGGTAGCTGTGGAGATCCATTGCCCATTTTTAAACTGAGCTATTTTCTTACTGTGGGGTTTTAATAGTCTTTGTAGACTTTAGATGCAAATTCTTTTCAGACACGCGTTTTGCAAATGTTTCCTTCTAGCCTGTGACTTGTCTTTTCATTTTCTTTCATTTTCATATTTTTATTTTGTTGTTGTTGTGTGGTTGTTGTTTTGTTTTTCATTTTTTAACAGTGATTTTGCAGAGCAGAACTTCTTAATTTTAATGAAGTCCAACTTGTCCATTTTTTTCTTTTAACTTACCCATCATGCTTTCGGTGTTGGATTCACAATGTCATTGCAATGTCTCTCTCTCTTCCCAAAATGTCATTGCAAAACCCAAGATCGCCTCGTGGCCTCCTCTGTGATCTCTGAGTTTTATCTGTTGCATTTTACATTTGACCTATGATCCATTTTGAGTTAATATTTTTGAAAGGTATCAGGTCTGTGCCTAGACTATTATTATTATTTTTGCATGTGATGCAATGTCCAGTTTTCCAGCACCATCTGGTGAAACATACTATCTCCATTGAACTGCCTTTGTCAAAGCTCAGTTGGCTACGTTTATGCGAGTCTTTTTCTGGCCTCTCTATTCTGCTCTATTAGTGCATTTGTCTATTCTCTCACCAACACCACACTGTCTTGGTTATTATACTTTATAGCAAATCTTGATGTTAGGTAATATCTGTTGACCAGCTTTGTTCTCCTCCTTCAGTATTATGGAGGCTATTCTGGATCTTTTTGAAATTATTCAAACCAGCCATCCCCAACTCTGCTCACTCTACTTCATCCATTCTTTCCTCTGGAACTACAGCGAAGGCTCTCGCCCACATTTCCCCTCTCCGTCTCCCTCCTGGCTGAACCCATGGCCTGCACGGCCATGCTGAGGAACAGGACCTGCTGCTCTCACCTCCTACCCTTCCCCTCATGCAGGGCAAGGGCACATGAGGGGGGAAAGCCCTGGAGAATGGAGCCAGCGGGGTCCTTCCTGTCTCAGTGGTCCAGCCCTGGCCCAGACTTGGCCTTGACCCTGGCAGTCAGGAGATGATTCAGCTCTGAGTCCAAGGAACTGCACCCCGAGAAAGAAGAAAGTCGTGTGCTTGGGTGTCTACCTGAGGACAGGCAAGAGTGTGTAGGAGTGCCGGCTGGTCAAAGGAGGGAGACATTAATTTTCACCCAAGACCAGAGGCTCCAAAAGAGGCCTTTGGAGTCAACAAGCTCCACGAAGCTTCTTGAGCATCTGATTTCTCACAGCTGGGACCTGTCTTTTTCCTGCCCCTGCAGGTGACAGTCCTGGGAGGAGACCCTCCAGGAAGCCGGCCCCCAACGCAGAGGGTGTGACAGGCAGGTGCCGAGGCCCTGCTGGCCAGAAGGAGCGGGCCAAGGGCAGCCCAAGGCCAGACTCCCCCAGACGGAAGCAGGTAGAGCACAGGAGACACCGAGAAGAGCTGGGGAAACAGAAGCAGAGCACAGCCCAGAGGACCAGAGAAGGGAGGAAGAAGAGGGGTGGGAGGGCTTCCCCTAAGGAGCAGAGAGCATCCCCGAAGAAGGAAAAGGAGGTGCCGAAGAAGGAGAGGTGGAAGCAACTGAAGAAACACAGGTGTGTTGTGACTATGACTCGGGTGTGTTTTTAATCGTGCTTTCCCTCTTCTGCTGATCTTTCTCCCTCTCCTGATGAGGACCCCCACCCCCAACCTTATCAATAGGTTGCCCCTGCTCTCTTATCCTGCTTCTATTTGCCTCTGCCCATCTCTCTGAATCTGGGGCAGAATCTGGAGGGAAATCATGGAGTGGTCACTGGACATGCTCCACTCAACACCTCATATCACACCAGAGCAAGTGGAAGCTCCGAGTGGGGAGGGGAGGCTGCAGAATGGGACAAGACTCCAAGTCTCCCGATTCCAGCGGGTGACTTGCCACAGCTCATGCAGAGGAGCTGATAGAAATGAACAAAATTGGATTTTGGACTCATAGGAGGGCGTTAAGTACACCATTTCCCTGATTTGGACCTGTGTCCTCTCCTGTGAAACACAGCATTAATCTAAAAGATCTTCAAGGGTTCCACCCGCTCTGAAGTTCGAGGATTTGGGGTTTGCTTTATCTGTTTTGTTTCCTTTGTTCATTAGTCCTAGCACACGTGGGTTGATGAACAGAAGCAGCTTACAGAACTAAGTCAAAACTTTAGTTCCATGTTCTGCTCCCAATTTGGAATGGACAGCTCCCTCTCTTTGCCTCCCTTTTTTGCATCGTTCACTCTCAGGGTGTTTGAAGAATCCCTGTTGGTAGTGGGGAGGCTTTCGAAACAGTGACGGTATTAGGATTATAGTGAAGTTGATGCTCCTTCTCACTGGGTTCCAGCAAACCATCTTCACCCACACCTCCAGTCATCGTCCATGGTGCCTTTCCACCTTTACAGAGATGGAACTCAGGCCCTCAAACAGGCCACTGATTCCTCCTGTCACCCATGTCAGCCCTCCTTGGCTGTTAAGGCTTTTGTCTACTGTCTGGTTGTCCCTGAACATGAGCTAAGGAAGTAGAGAATGAGTAATGCCCTTAACAACTTAAAGAGAAGTGGAATGCGTTGTCAATGGCCTTGGAGTGTTCCAAACTTTAGAGGGAAGTTGCACCATCCTCAACGGACCACCAGTGTGTCTGGGAGGCAGATGCAAAGTAAGGGGTACAGACAAGGACTCATCCATGCTCACGGCAGGGCACAGAGAGATGAAAAAGCCTCAGTGTTGTTCCCCAGATGCTGACAGACCAGTAGGGGAGATAGGACATAAGCATCAGTCCCCATTAGACAAGGCCGAAAGCAAAGGTGGCATTGGAACGAGCAACGACTGAATGCCCCCCCAGTACTGAGGGGACACCCCATGCGGAAACCCAAAGGCAGATATTATGGGATGCGCATGAGGCGTATAAAAAAATCCCTGTGCTCCAGGCTTTCCAGGTATTCAAGAGCTAGGTCTCTCCTCTCCACCTCCCTCCTGTGATTCTCGATTGCTCATCAGGAGTTCATCAGAAGCTAAAGCTCATGGAAACTGCTGCAAACTGGTCTCTAAAGGCTGGGGTAACCCAAGCGCATATCCTGCTGTTTCCATGAATGACCCTGCTAAGAAGGCTGCCCTGGCAGAGCCCTTCTGCAGCCCTCCCTTGTAATTTAGCGTCAATACAATATTGTATCTAATCTACCATGCAAATTCCACTTTTGCCAATTGACTCGATCACGTTCTTTACAGCATGTCTGCTTCTTCCTCTAGTATAGGAACACGTTTAGGTTCAAGCATTTTATTAGCTGTCACATCTCTTTAGTCTCCTTTCATCTGGGATATTTTGCAGCTTTTCTTTTATGACACTTTTGAAGGTACAATCCTGTTGTGTGTGTTTTAAAATATATTTTATTGATTTTTTTACAAAGAGGAAGGGAGAGGGATAGAGAGTTAGAAACATTGATGGGAAACATCAATCAGCACCTCCTGCTCACCTCCTACTGGGGATGTGCCCACAACCAAGGTACATGCCCTTAACCGGAATCGAACCTGGGACCCTTGCATCTGCAGGCCAAAGCTCTATCCACTGAGCAAACCGGTTAGGGCTACAATCCTGTTTTTGTGTTTAATAGAAAGTTCTGCATTTCGGGGGTTTTCTGATGCTTCTTCATGGCTAGATTATGCATCCCTGCTTGAATGCCATATAAGTGATACTGTGTCCCTCTCAAGGTATCACATCTGGAGGCACCTAATATCTATCTGCCCCTCATCATGAATGATGTGAGTTGACTATCCAGTCAAGACGTTATCTGATCTCTCATATATATATAGTCTTATTTAAGAGAGATAGGGAGGGAGAGATTGGCTGCCTCCTGCATGCCCCCTACTGGGGGATCGAGCCCACAAATTGGGCATGTGCCCTGACTAGGAATCGAACTGTGTCCTTCTGATCCAATTAAACCAAGTTGATCAGATTAAAACAACTCAGCTGAGAGTCACTGTTCTTATGACAGAAGGAGGCGGTGAGGAGCACACACGAGAATCTGGACTCTGTGGCAGCTGAGCACATAGTCCTGTCCATGAGAGGCTGAGGGTCATCACTCGCCAGGGTGTCCAGCAGAGAGCTCCCTGCAGCAGTGTCATCCGATGCAACAGCAACCAGCCACGTGCTGGGCACTAGCAATGTGGCTAGTGTGACCAAGGGACTGAATTTCCCAATTAAATTTCTCAATTTAATTTTAATTTGATGTTAATAGAGAGGTGACCCAAGAGTTAGTAATTTTACTCAACTTGGACAGACAGATGTAGTTTTGAAATCAATTTTACTTTAAAACCAAAGCATTTCTTTAAAAAAGACAAACTTTTGTCAATGCAGATGCAAATGTCAAAAGAAAATGATATTCTGCTACTTGCTTCATTTATTGGGAAACTTTTAAGTATGTCTCAAAAAAATTGAAGTACATGAATCTGCTTTTTTCAATTATAAATTTTATGCAATTCAAATACAGATCTGATATGTTTAATGAAAATTTAATGTCTGAATTGGCAGGCACTGTGAGTGCAAAGCGAACACCAAACTTTGAAGACAGTACAAAAAGAATGGAAAAGACCTCATTAATAATTTTATATTGATTACATGTTGAATATCATTTTTAATATGTTGGACTAAATGAAAGGCATTATTAATAATTAATTTTACCCATTTCCTTTTACCACTTTAATGGGGCTACTAAAAAATTTAAAATTACAGCATGTGGCACACATTGCATTTCTATTGGGCAGCACGGTACTAGAGTGTGGCATGTGGGGAGGACTCAGAGAAGTAGAATTTGGGGAGGCCTTCCTCCCAGTGCCTTGAGCTACAGGACAGAGCCACAGGCCTCTTCCACAGGAGGTGGGAGTCACTGAGGGGCTCTGCGCAGGCGCAGGCCTGCGAGGGGTGGTCAGAGCTATGAGTGTCTGGTGCAGAGCCCATCTGTCTTACTATGGGTTCCTCTGATCCCACACTCGCCTCCTTTTCACTCTCTGCTCTACCCTGGCTCTCCTCCAGATCGCCCTCCTTGGCCTCCAGCGCCTCTGCTGGGGAGTCTCTGTCTGAGGAGGAACTGGCCAGGATCCGGGAGCAGGTGGAAGAGAAGAAGAAGCTCATCACCCACATGCGCAACAAGCCCTGGCCCATGGCGAAGAAGCTCACGGAGCTCAGGTGAGCAGGTGGTCGGCCAGGGCCTCTCAACATCCCAAAGCTCTGCTCCTCCGCATAGGCTCCAAGTCCCTTCCTCCTCTCTGCCCCAAGGGAGCCTCACAGGAGGGGGGATTCACCCTCCCACTCTCCTTGGTCCCGTGTCCCCAGCACCAGCACAGCGCTGAGGGACAGGGCGGTTGCCCTTACAGCCAAGACAAGCGTGAGCCGGGACTGTTGACTGAGAGAGACTCTGCTGTTTGGCCAGCAAGGAGCTGGGCCAGGCTGCAGGGACAGAATCCCGGTGCTCCTGGCCTGCGCCCCACCCTTCCACTGCCTGGCTGCCCCTCCTGTCTCACCCCACACCTCCTGATGGCCTCTGTGCTGCTGCACAAACCCTTACAGACCCTAACAAGGACTCTGGCAGAGCTTACTCACCGTCCTGCAAATTATAACATTGTGTCCGGCACAGTGGAAGGAAAATGGCCCCTGGGTGCCTCCAGGCCAGGGCTGGCCCACAGAACCTTCTGGGATGGAAGTGCTCTAAATCTGCACTAACAGAGTGGCCACGTGTGGCTCCTGAGCACTTAAAAAGCAATTAGTGTTGTTATAGAAAACCAGGTGACTGAAAAAAGCCCCCAAAATGTTTTATTTTCCCCTTTCAGTGTGAGAAGCTGAATTTTTTATATTAATTTATTTAAATTTAAATCATCATGCATGGTGCAAGATGAACACCAGATTTGAAGACAATACATAAAGAACGTAAATAAGTGATTAATACTTTATATTGATTACATACAGGAAGTGTGAGTTTTTCATATGTTGGATTAAATGGCGATGATTTGGGCTGTAGGTACCTCTCAGGCAGTGGTTCTTGTTTGTCTGAGTCTCTTCTCCCTGCCCCCTCAGGGCGGGTTCTTCCTCTCTTAGCCAGAGCAGCACAGCCATCTGTCACTCCAACAGGGCCTCATGCCCACTCAGGTGTCAGCTGAACACATCTTTTATTAACAGTGGAAAAAGAGCACCTTGGTGCTTATGGAAATGAGATCCCCAGCTGGCTGGATGTCTCAGGGGCCATGGAAATCCCCCAGGGCTGCTCGGCTGCCCACAGAGAAGTCTGACATCCCCTCAGGCAGGAGGAGGAGTTCCCGCCCTTGGTGGGGGTAGGAAGTGACTAAGTGACTAAGTCCTGAAAAGCTGGAAAGCATTGTCTCTCTCGCTTGCAGTCACCCCCACCCCCGTGAACAGTGGTCCCCCTCCAGACCTCCTTCCCGCCTCTTCCCTCTTGCTAGACTCCTTATCCCAGACACAGGTCTAAGGCTCCAGCCTCTGGGGCTCCACTCCAGCCAGTGCCTCTTCTAGGTTTCTGCTTCCTACCAGCCCACGGCTACTCTACACACCCACGAGACTCAGACCAAGTGTCTCCTCCACAGCGAAGTCCCCATTGCCCCTCCCCACGTTCAGGCTCAGTTATTTACTGCTGCTCTGATGCTCAGGCACCGCCCCTCCTTTGACTCAATGCTCCTGTTTGCAGAACCAAATCTGATTCATCTTCTAACATTCTTTCTTCTATATATAGCCAACATGCGCTGAGCACTCCCTATGTGCCAGGCACTGGTCTGAGTGCTATATGTGTCCCAGTTCACTTAATCCTCATCACCACCCTGTGGTGTAGGGGACTACTATCATTGACCCCATTGTACTGATGAGCAAACTGAGACCCAGAGCAATGGCGTAATTGGCCCAAAGTCACATAGTGCGTTAAGTAGCCTGATCAGGTTTTGAACTCAGGAATCCTGGCCCTAGAACCTGCATTCTTGTAATCACCTCTCTAGAATGACTAGACGTTCTAGAATGGCCTTTGCCTCCCGTATTATTTCCTCTTCCGGTGGTGAACTCTTCAATAGCAGATAACGTTCCCAGACCACATTCCCTTTTTTTAGAAGCAGTGGTGTAGGGGCCCCAGCCTCTGGCCCACTCGGGCAGCTGGCAAGCCTGGGCATAGTTGTGGGTCATCAGAAAAGAATGGCAAGGTCTGAGGAGCAACAGCGGTGAATTGGGGCAAGCCTCTCTGCCCCTCTGGGTGGCTTTGGCTGGCTAATCCCTCTCAGTCTGGTTTCCCTTCCTCAATGTCTCTGAGCCCCACACTCCTCATTTGTAAAATAGGAATAATAATATCTACCTCATAGAGTTTTTCTGACAAATTCAAAATAGTTATTTAAAATGCCCAGCATATCATATGCAATTAATAAATAGTAGTTATTATTATTATTAAAACTTGGATGTCTTTTGTGCCAGACACTATGCTGAGCCCTGAGGAATAAAAATGGGAACAAAGATGAATCCGGAAAGGCATTATGAAGGGACATGATTAATAGTGATACATGGTGGGCTGAGATGTTAGCAAAAGAACGCCTGGTGCCCACAAGTCAGGGATGTTTTCTCTAATCGTAGTAAACTTAATCAGATGTTTCCCTCAGCTTGCTTTCTCCTGGGAGATGAAGAATTCCCCTTCCAGAAGGATGGAGTAGACATACCCACTCAGTATAACCAAAACCTTGGGTGTTTGCATGTAAAGCAAACTTAAGAGACTCTGTAAGGTGCAGAGATGAAGGCAGATTAGCTAAGAACCACAGGACCAAAGAAATGCCAGGGCATTGAGTTCCAGGATTGCTTCCTTTCTTTTAGCCTATGTACCCAGGCTAGGGGAGCTGACAACCCAGCCACACCAATATATACAAAAAACTCCTGAAGAAAAGCCTGCTGTCTCTGGCCAAAGGACCAGAAAATGGATAGCCTGGCAAGATAGAAAACAGACGACAACAACAACCCTATTCCAGCCAAACCCCATAAATAAAACAGCAGCCCCACCCCCACCCCAGCAACAAAAGCCAAGTGGGGACCCTGGCCGGTTTGGCTCAGTGATTGGAGGGTCAGCCTTAGGACTGAAGGACTTCGGGTTCAATTCCAGTCAAGGGCGTGTACCTCGGTTGCAAGCTTGATCCCCGGCCCCAGTAGGAATGTGTGCGGGAAGCAACCTTCAATGTGTCTCTCTTACATGGATGTTTCTCTCAGTCTGTCCCCCTCTCTTCCGTTCTCCCTAAAAAATCAACGGAAAAAATATCCTCAGGTGAGGAATAATATGCATTTTATTAATATATATAGTTAAGTAGGGAAGCCCAGGTTTCCTTCCTTGCCAGGTTATGACATGGTGCCCCAACACACTCCCCCAGGTGGTGTCAGAGAAAACTGAGTGGGAATCAGGGACTTTCATCCCCTCTCACCTTGGGGAGAGAGTGGGCAGTAATGAGCCCGCCCTCCCCCCGTGGTGCCAGTGGAGGCCACATGGAGAGTCTGGACTTTTACCACCACGTGGCAGGAACAAGGTACCCCTCCTAGTTAGGATGATGTGGGTGGAAACCTGGTGGGGAGCCTGAGCTACGCTCCTGCTCAGCAGTAACAAGGAGTCCTGCCCAGCCCTGCGTGTCAGAGGAGGCAAGTAAAGAACCTGGACTGCCACCTGGGTAACCAGGCAGCATCCCCTTCACCTACTGGAGCCGTGTCAGAGGACGCCTGCTGAAACGCAAGACTGGCATGAGATCCAGGGTCTCATGAAGTAAAGTACCAGATGTCCAGACTTCAGTTAAAAATCACTCATCATAGCAAGAACTAGGAAGTTCTCAAACTGAATAATAAAAGCCCATCAACAGATGCTAATACCAAGATGACATAGATGTTGGAATTATCTGACAAAGATTGTAAAGAACTGTTATATTATGAACACATGAAGCAAATGAAGAACTAGAAAGGCTACGAAAAGTAGCAGAAGATATAGAGGAACAACTAGAAATTTTAAAAAGTAAAAAATAAAACTGACATTTCGAAAAACTCAATAATTGGGCTCAACAGCAGAATGAGGGGAACAGAGTTAGTAACAGCGAAGTTGAAGGTAGAGCACGAGAAATTACCCGCCCTGAACAATAGGGGGAAGATAGTCTGGGGAGAGCATGAGCGGAGCCACGGGCCCCTGTGAGACGATAAGAAATGATCTAACGCCGGTTCTTCTCCAAATCCCTCGCCCTGGATGTAAAGGGGGAAAGTGGGTCCCAGAGAAGAGGAGCAAGAGGGCGGGACTGAAAATGTCGTCAAGGAAATAATGATGGGAGTTGTCTCAAATGTGGCTTTGTCCTCCGTTTGAGAAGACACTGCTGGCAGGGAGGGGACAGAAACACCCTACAAAAGTCAGCTTTGCGGCCATGGGGAAGCGCAGGGCAGGAGCCAGTGTTTGCATAAGCCAGTCCCACCTCTGGGAAGGAAAAACATGATCGTCTGGACCACGTGTGTAAAGGAATTCACTGTCAAAATGTTAGCTCACTGTGTCCATCAAAGTTCTTTTTCTTTTAACAAGAGAAAGTAGCCGAATTGCACACATACGGATGAATGGGAACCTCAGATACAGGAGAGAGTCAGAGACCCCACATGCACAAGAGGTTCCTTCAGCAAAATGGTTAGATCAGGTGGCGTCTCCAGTGAATGATCCTTGCAGTTTGCACCCTGTGCTGAGCCCTCTTCTCCTGAGGGCTTCCTGGGGGTCTGGACACAGAGTATGGACCAGGAGAAGGAAAGCATCTGCTGCTGGGCTCAAAGACTCAGGCAGGAGAGCTGGCTTTCACTTTTGAGAATCCTCATCTGAAGTCCCCAAATCTTAAAAGTGGGCGCGGTTAAACCCAGACTCCAAGTGCTCACAAGTCTCTGTCCACGCGTAGGATGGAGAAAGAGGGCCAAAGTACGGATTTCATGAAAATGGTTCTTTGGTGCCTTGGTGATGTGGGTAGTCACAGATAAGTCACTGCCTCGAGGGAGTACAAGTTACTAATCTCATTATGGAGCCTTGACCCCGGACAGCCCAGCTTTTGAGCCTGGGCTCAGCTAGGCAGTCAGCCTCCGTAAAACTGATACACCATGGAGACATCCTAATAAAACCAGCCTTGGGATTAATCCCGGGTTAGAATGTGACTTTGACACGTGTCTCCAGGCCGCTCTTGCACAGTTTGTGTAGCAAGCAGTGGGGGCTGTAGCAATAGCAGCGAGACGCACAGTTCCACCATGCCTCTTGCATCCACTCTGGAATCAATTACATTCTTTATCCGCCTCTTTGGGCTTATCCAGTAGCTGCTGATAAATTGGTTCTCTGCGGGGGGGGGGGGGGGGGGCCCACTTTGTGGCATTTGCTGATTTCTGTGGTCTAAATGCTCCCACCATGGCCAATTTCAAGGTACCAACAGTTCAACAATCGGTCAGCCACATTCCTGAATTGTTAACAATAGGTTCGAGGGAGCCAATCCTCACCAGCTCCAACACACCACCCCAGAATATTTAATGTATCCAGCCTTCCTGGGATGCTCACTCACTCATTCAGTATTCATGCACTTCACAGATATCTCCTGATAGCTGCATTGTTTTCTGTTTCGGCTGTAACAAATGACTACAAGCTTAACAGTTTCACACAGCACTCCCGTTTGTAGCTCACACTTCTGTCAGTCAGAGGCCCAGCACAGCATGGCTGGCTTCTCTGCTCAGCATCTCTCTGGACTAAAATCGAGGCATCAGTAGGGCTGCGGTTCCCATCTCAGGCTCTGGGTCCTCTTCCAAGCTCACTGGTCAGTGGCACATTCATTTCCTTCTCTTGCTTTTCATGTGGGGCCCCAGCAACAGAGTCAGGAATTCTCCTGCTTCTAATTTCCTTGACTTTCCCTTCTGCCACTTCTCTCTGACTCTTCTTCCTTCCTCTTCTGTTTTTAAGGGCTTACGTGATTACATTGGACCCTTCCAGATAACCCAAAATCATGTGTCTATTTTTAAAAAATATGTTTTATTGATTTCAGAAAGGAAGGGAGAAGGAAAGAAAGCTAGAAACATCAGTGATGAGAGAAAATCCTTGATTGACAGTCTCCTTCATGTTCTGTCCCCCCCACCCCCCCCCGCTCCCCCACTGGGGATTGAGCCTGCAACCTGGGCATGTACCCTGACAAGGAAGGGAACAGAATCATAACCTCCTGGTTCATAGATCAAGGCTCAACCTCTGAGCCACGCCGGCTGGGCTATGTTCCTTTTATATTACTAGTATATTAATACTAGAGGCCCGGTGCACAAAATTCATGCACTTGGGGGGCAGGGAGTGGGGGGAGTCCCCTCAGCCTGGCCTGTACCCTCTCGCAGTCCAGAAGCCCTCAGGAGATGTCCAGGGAGTGGGCCTAAGCCATCAGTTGGACATTCTTAGCACTGCTTCGGAGTTGGGTGAGGCTCCCGCCACCACCACTGTGCTTGCCAGCCGTGAGCTTGGCTTCTGGCTGAGTGACGCTCCCCCTGTGGGAGGGCACTGACCACCAGGAGGCAGCTCTTGCATTGAGCGTCTGTCCCCTGATGGTCAGAGCGCATAATAGCAATGTCAGTCAATTTGCATATTAGCCTTTTATTATAAATGATATATATATATATATTTTTAATTGATTTCAGAGAGGAAGGGAGAGGGAGAGAAATATCAATGATGAGAGAGATCATTGGTTGGCTGCCTCCTGTATGCCCCCTACTGTGGATGGAGCCTGCAATCCAGGCCTGTGCCCTTGACTAGAATCAAACCCAGGACCCTAGGGTCCACAGGCCAATGCTCTGTCCACTGAGCCAAACCAGCTAGGGCAGCTATGTTCCTGTTTTAAAGTCAGTAATATTGTACTTGCAAATCCCTTTTGCCATTCAGGAATGTACCACCAGGGATGAAGGTCACAGAGGACAAAATTCTGCCTACAAGGGGCCTACCCTGTAGCAAACATTATGTTTGCATTTGGGAAATTTCAGGGACTAAACAGACAAAATACCTTTCATTCATGAAACTTACATTATACTCCACAAGAAGTATAAAAAACACAGCTTTCAGCTGCATAGACACCCTCACAGTTCAGATTTCTTTTGGCTGGGTGTTAATTCCTAACCCCGCCTCTTTTTTTCCAACCAGGGAGGCCCAAGAATTTGTGGAGAAGTATGAAGGAGCCTTGGGAAAAGGGAAAGGCAAACGACTCTACGCCTATAAGATGCTGATGACTAAGGTGTGTGATGCAGAGGCTGCAAACTTCTGAACCTGGGTGACTATCCCAGGCACCTCCCAGCTTCACCATTTGTGCCCAGTTCCCCCAGAATCCTGAGCGTGAGGTCCAGTTGACTATATAACTGGTGAACAAGATGACAGTTACAATGAATAACCCAGCCCCCGGGCAGTATCTACCATTTCACGGAGCTCTGAGGGAGGGTCTTCTCCTGCCCACACTACAGCCCAGTTTTCTCGTTCTCTAAGCCAATGTCGGATAGAGAGCTTTGATGCAGAGCTTCTCCAGGCCTCCCTCTGCCTCTGCTTCACCTCTAGGCCATCACTTATCAGGCCAAGATGCCTATAGCCTTCAGGGGTTGTCGAAAGGTTGCCAAGAGACCAACTGCAGGCTGAGTCTCCAGGGGCCTCACTTGGCAACATTCATTATCCCTATTGGCCTCAGCCTTGCAAGCCTATATTTTGTACTGATTTTATCAGCAGCCTGACAGGAGATCCATCTTGGGGGTGGACTCACATTAATAAAGCTTATGAGACTGACATATAAAACCAGATACGGGATTATTAATTCACAAGGAGAAATAACTGATACAAGAACTGGAAAACCTGAAGTCCACATCAGCAATGCCTTTTTTTTTTTTTTCAGTAGAGTTAGTTCTATCAAAAACTAAATCATAATCCCAACTCCAATCTATTAGTTTGCAATGAAAAATTACTGCCATAGAAACCAAAATACTCAGAGTCCAGGTGGTGAGCAAATGCTCTCCTTACAGACAGACCTACACAGGAAGCCAAGTAAGCCAAAGACGATTTTGGAGCACAGAATCAGAACTAAGGAAAGTGGATGAAGCAATGGGAGTGAAGTCCCAGTGTCCACCACCGGCCACTCCCCACAGCCCTCCCTTCCTGTCTTAGGGATACCAACCAGGCTTATCCCTATGAGCCCCCCCATCTCTCTCTCTCTCTCTTCTGACGGATGGTTTCCTTCCTTATTAAGTAGTCACCCAATTAGGATATGGTCAAAGCCTTTTAGTCTGGAAGCCTATTTGATTCCTTCAGACAGAATTTCCCTTCATCCTTAGTGAATTTACAAAGGAAAATCTCATTTCCTTCATGAACGAGTTCTTAGGAGACCTTTGTAATAATAGACACTGATCTGAGGAGCTTCTCCCTACTACCTCTTTGCTGTTTTCTATGAATCTTTAAAATTCCAAATGGATTTATTTCCAGGGGCTGGGATTTTTGGAAAGCAGCCCCCTGAAGAGTTGACAAATTTTCACCCAGCCAGCAGACAGGCAGCTACTGAGTTTCTGACTGGTACAAACTCTGGCTATTGGAGCTGGGAAAAGACTGTGAAAAGGGGTGTGATGCTTTCCTTTTCTTCAGAAACAAACACAAACAAATAAAAAAGAGGCTATTGTGTCACCAGGAGAAGAAAGGGCTGAGGCCTCTACCAGTCCCATCAGCATCGTGGTTTAGCAACAATTCCCATCAGGTTTAGGCACTTGGCTGTCTGCGAAATGTGCTGTGAGAGTTGTGAGATTTCTTTTTCCACTGAATTTCTGTTTTAAGGTAAAGGAAGTTGTATCCAAAGATGGCTAATCCATTGGAGGCCCCTTATAGAATGTACAGAAATTCTATACAAAATTTCTAAACTCACATATAAACTGCTCAAACCCGAAGTTTCATCAGCCCGGTGGACACATGCAAGGTGTTGTGTTGCCCTGGCTTCTCTCTCACTCCACACCTGACTTAAAGCGAAGACTTAGCATCCACCTCTGGCAGCCTGGGCTCACCGACTCCAAGGCGGTGCCTCACCCACATGTCGACCTCATGTTGACATGTCAACATCAAGGTGCACCTCCAGCATCAATGGGCCCCTCCAAGGCCCAAGGCAGCACGTTAAGGAACTGAGGGTATTACCTGTCTAATTTCAGAAATGGATCAAGTTTAAGAGAGACTTTGATAATTTCAAGAATCAGTGTATTCCCTGGGAAATGAAGATCAAGGACATTGAAAGTGAGTATCTTGGTGTCACTGTTTTCAACTGGTTTACTGAAGAGTTTGTGTTCTTGTCCCTCTGATTAGATTACTGTAGATCCTGTTGTACCGGGAAAAAGAGTGGGCTATGGACTAGCTAGACAAAGATTTAACTTGTGTTTCTTCACTTTCTGACTCTGGAAGTTTAGGCAGATCCATTAAGCCCAGAGAGCCTCACGTTACTTATGTAGCAAAAGAAAATGGAGCTCAGGATGCCCATGCCACTGACTGATGTGAAAATTGGATCCATCACACACACAAAGTGCTCAATAGTGTAAACTTCCTCCTCCTGCAACACTTAACCGCCCCCCCCCCCCCCACATCGTTTCTCTCTCCAGGTCACTTTGGTTCTTCAGTGGCATCATATTTCATCTTTCTCCGATGGATGTATGGTGTTAACCTTGTCCTTTTTGGCTTAATATTTGGACTAGTCATAATCCCAGAGGTAAGAAAGAACTTTGTATACCTTTAGATGGTGTTCAGGTTTATCATACCCACCATCATCATTTATATTAAATACTCTCTGTTTTACAAAGAATCAGTCATTCATATTAGATTCTATATTCACATCAATTGCCCAGTTAGTGGTTTAAAAAAAAAAAAAAGGAACCAAAATATTTGTGTTTCTGAATTAAGATGTGGACTCTGCATTTTCCTACCTCTCATTTTACCTTAAGATCAGTGGAGAATTAATATCTCAGTGAGTTGTTTTCTTTTACCCTGAAAAAAAAAAAGGAGAGGGATAGAATGCATTATATCATAATTTATTATAAAAAAAATTGGATTTGACTAATGTTCCTCAATATTCTTTCAATTATCATCTTATTGTGAATATAGGTAGATCCTTGCCTATCAATGAGCAATTGAGAAACAAAAAAAGGAATAAGTGCCTTGTGCAAAGGTACACAGTAAATTTGGGTGATGAGATCCCAGGTCTTCTGAGTATGGGCCTAGGATCTTTCCCAATATGCCTCTGGTCCATTAAGCACTGAACACACGAATTGCTATAGTCCTGCCTGAGCTGTTTGGTGCTGGTGCTGGGTATACAAGTGGATTTACTTCAGAAACTTCCACGTAATGAATTATCTGTCTGCATTTAGTATTTTCTTCCTTTCAGGTGTATTAATGGGTTCTATGATAGTTTACTGATCCTATTTTGCTATAACTGGTTCCATGAGTATATGAAGTCAATTCTATCTGTAGTCACATCCTTGGGAAACTTTTCTGCATGTCTGTTTATTAGGAAATTAAAAGGATTTCCATGCAATGTGAATTAAACCAGACTGGTTAAAAGTGGTTGATGGTGTGTTATAATAGTGCTTGGTAGCAAAGAAGTGTTACATCTATAATAATAAAAGTATAATATGCTAATTAGACCGGATGTCCTTCTGGATGACCTTCCAGATGCAGCTGGGGCTGTGAGGAAAACCCAGGTCCCAGGTGCCAGAGGAAAGCCAGTGTCAGCAGCCGGTGGAGGGAAGGCCTACTCTTGCACCAATTTCGTGCATCAGGCCTCTAGTTGTTTATAAAACCACTGAATTCTCTTCTACATAACTTACAAAGTATACTGACAAATATGTCATTAACTAGCCTTTATACTCCTTTATACTCATACCTGGAAATCCAGGGTTATGAGTCCACTTAGTGCTGTGTGTATCCTTAAGCCAGTATCACTCCGACCTAGAAATAAGGATTTTAAACCTTCCAGCAAGTGTGTACAAGTGCTCTTCCACCGGGCCTGGTTCTCCCCAGGGGAGGAACATTGCCAGAGACCAACTGAAGTTTCACTTGTTCCCTCCATAGCCAAGGAAGTGTCAGTTTTCCCAGAAGTCACTGGGGAAATTTACCTTCACGGAGCTTTTGCTTTCTTCCTGGGCATTGCTTTTTTATTATTCAAAATGAATTTATTTCCATGAGAAAAGAGCACATAAACATGCTGTAGGCCTACAAGACATCACTGGCAATACAGTGGTCAGAAAGGCAGTCTTTCTGTGAAGTTGAATAAGTTTAAGGACACGGAAGTAGGTTTTTTTCTAATAAGATGGGGAGGTGGTAGATAAAATGCTCTTCTTTACTTTCTCACATCTGTAACATATTTTTATTGATTTCAGAGAGGAAGGGAGTGGGAGAGAGAGAGACAAAAGCATCAGTGATGAGAGGGAATCATTGATTGGCTGCCTTCTGCATGGCCCATGCTGGGGATCCAGCCCGCACCCCAGGCATGCGGCCTGACCGGGAGTCGAACTGCGACCTCCTGGTTCATAAGTCGATGTGCACCCAAGTGGTCTGGCTTTTTCACCTTTTCCACACTGAGTGTGTGTTACTTGTAGAATCAGGAATATGATTAATGTCCTTTAAAGAAGAAAATGGGTGTGCCTGTTCTGAGAAGGAAAGTCACGGTGTGTTTGTATTTTCTCCAAATATAACTGTGTCATCCTGTCCCTGCGAGGTGCTGATGGGCATGCCCTATGGAAGTATACCCAGAAAGACAGTGCCGCGGGCGGAGGAAGAAAGAGCCATGGATTTTTCTGTCCTTTGGGATTTTGAGGTACCGTTGCCAACATACCGATGAACTTCTGTTTTGTGATTGTGAGGCCTAAAAACTGCATGAATACACAAGACGTGTTCATTTAATTATTGCAAACCCAGTGCTTTATTCAAATAGAATTCCAGCACTGTGCAAAATGAGTCAGCCAACCATGTCCTCCTCGGCCCCCTTCACAGGTTCCTCTGTGCAGGCACACATGCTGATGGCTATGAGCCCCCATGAGAACACTGCTCCCCTCATTCCGCTAGAGCAATGTAAGCTGATCTACAATATGGTTTTCTCTCCCTGTGCCCACATGAAGACCCCAAGTCTATTGCTATTGCAGCCTTCCCCCAACCATGACATGGCATCTTCCAGTGAAGATCCTACTGTTCCATAAATTCTAACATCTATTTAACCAAACACACACCTTTTCCCCATCTCCTTTATTGGATCCATGGTTCATCCAATCATTAAGTCATCCTACACTTCTCCCTCTTACCCCTCTCTCCCCCCCCACACACACATGCAATCAATCACTATGCCTGAGCCTATCTACTAAATATTTCTAGAAGTGGTCCCCTTTTTTCCATCGCCCTTACCTCTCCTTTGAGTAACACCCCACTACATCTCTGTGCATGGATAAGTCCTTGTCTGTACCCCTTACTTTGCAGCTGCCACCCAGACCCCAGGACCACTGTCGGAATCTTCTACCTCTGTCCCTGCCTTGGCTTGGCTCCTTCAACCTCCATTCCCTCTGCTGCCAGAGCTATCGTTTTACAATGCAAACCTGACCCTGTCATCCCACCTCCAGTATTCACTTATTCCCACTCTCAAATGTAATTGGGTTTACATAAAAACTATTCGTGACCAAGCTTGGCTGTTCCTTACTTCTTCGGTCCCTTAGCTACCTAAGACCTCACACTTTATGCCCCAACGTTATCAAGTTTGGGGGAAGTCCCTGGATACATCACACACTTTTGGTGCCTCCCTGCCTTTGCTCAGAGCCTCATACTCAGGTTAAGAATTTGGAGCTATTTGTGCATGTGCACGTGTGTGCGCATGCATTGCGTGCGCACGTGGACACCGACACACACACACACACACACACACACCCCTTATTTCTAGTTTTATCCTGAATGTTAACAATACTCTCTGCTCTATCCTGTATCTCTTTGCTCTGTACAATGGAGAAATCGAGAGAATGAAGAAAGAAAAGAAGGGGAGAGATGGAGACATAGATAGACTTAGGAGCAATTGGGGGAAGTGAAGGGAAGAACAAGAGTGTCCAGAACTCTTCCTTCCTCCCCTCAGACTCCCGCTAAACCCCTGAGAAAGAAATGCCTGTAGAATGGAAGTGTCTGATGACTGCGCCGAGCTTACAAACCCAGAGCATTTGGGTTTGCTGTCCCACAGGGCTACATTAAATACTCCGCTCTCTTCTACGGCTACTACAACGACCAGAGGACCATCGGGTGGCTGAGGTATAGACTGCCCATGGCTTACTTTATGGTGGGGGTCAGCGTGTTCGGCTATAGCCTGATGATTGTCATTAGATCGTAAGTATGACCGTCTTACCAGTTTTTAATTTTCTTCATACAGACATCCTACTCCCACAGCCACTCTGTGTCCACTTACCTTCTTGTGGGGGATTTAGACAGGGGAAAAAAAAAAACAAGTAAACAAAGCAAAGGCAGATTGTCATATGTGGTATAAAAGACAAACAGGGTAATGTGGCAAGTTCTGTGAAATGGAATAGAGACTCCTTTAGATGAGGCCGAGAACTGCCAGGCATGCTGAAAATCTGGGGCACAGCATTATAGACAAAAGAGGAGCATGTGCAAAGGCCCTGAAGAAGGAAATAGCCTAGAGAATTCCAGGAACTGCCAAAAGGCCACTGTGGCTGTGTGGTACTGAGAAATGTAAGACTAGAGAAGTTTGCGAGACCTGTTTCTGCTTTCCCCAAAGCTCAGCTTTTTCTAAAACTCTTCTGTTCTTTTAGACCTCTCACTTGCATGTGGGAATACAGCCTGGTACTTACATGATATAAAAAAATACACTTAAATGAATGTATGGCGTCCTCACTGGCCCCGACCCTACCTGTCTCAATGGTCAGAAGTGGACTTGTGTCTTAATTATATCTGTGGTTCTTAATTCATACTCTCTAAAGAAATGTTGACCCATTCCATGAACTGTCTTCTTAGTCAGGGGACCCCAATCAGAAAAGGCTGGTGCAGAGTCGGGTGTCACAGTCTCATACATACACCTGGCCACCAGGGCTCACCACCCTTCAGCAGGGCCACAAAGGATCACTTCTCCCAGAAGAGCAGGGGTAGCTGAGTCTGCAGAAGAGGAGTAGAGAACGCTCACAGCCTGGTTAGACTCCTTAAAGGGGAAATGCTACTGTTCATGAGAGCCTGCCCAGCACACAACAGTGACTGTGAGGTGACATGTGGCTGCCCAGCTCTAGCAAGCAACGGGGGATGGGGGTGGGGGGGACATTAAAACGAGACAGGCTTGGGTTTATTCTTAGCCGCACGTGATTACGTAAGTAAAAGGATATGAAATGTCTCCCTGATGAACCAAAAGCTAACTAAGCCAACCAAGCCCCTGGAATAGCAAATCCCAAAAGCCAACACGTAAGATAGAATTAGAGAAAGTGCATCCTCACCCCCCCAACCCACCCCCACACACACAGTGTCTTAGAGCCCCTGCTCTGAATTTTGCAATTCCCACAGAGCTGACCCCCAGAGAGACTCCACAAAGAGCGGCTGAGGGTAGGTGGGATGAAATATGTGGGTAACAAGGCAGGTCGAAGGTGCTTTAAGAAAAGGATGTCTGTGTCACCTGGGTGCAGTACCAACTGTCTCAAGGCTTATTGGATTTTACATCAGAAAAAAATACATTTTCTATTGAAGAAAATTGATAAATTAGAAGAGGCTGTTTCTCTGTGAGAACAGAGTTCTAGAACATTTGCAGGCAAATCACGCCACAGGAATCAGACATTGGGGCAAAAAGCATGGTTAAGTGTCCTGCAGGCTTCTTATTCACAACTGACACCATAGGTGCTCACAGGGGACTCTGAATTTGAAGGGAAAGTGGCCCCAAATCAAATCTTTCTTGGCCTGAGTACCTGCATGGTTCATTCCCTTCATCAGATGTCTGCTACCTACAGGATGGCCAGCAACACCCAGGGCAGCACCAGTGAGGGGGAGAGTGATAACTTCACATTCAGCTTCAAGATGTTCACCAGCTGGGACTACCTGATCGGCAACTCAGAGACGGCCGACAACAAATATGCCTCCATCACTACCAGCTTCAAGGTAGCCATCCAGGGCAGTTCCCACTTCCTGGGGGGCCTTCGGGTACCACCAGTCATTGGGAGACTCCTGCCAGCTGGGGCATGGAAAGTAAGATCACCAAGTACCCTGTGGCAAGCCTTTACCAGAGGCAGGAGCCCAGCTGTCAAGCCTTTAAGAAAAAATGGTCACAGCTGGTACCCAACATCTGTTTCTTAATATGTCAGAGAATCATGTTTATTGGGGCCTCGTCCTGCCTATATCCTCATGGAAGTGTTTTCGGCTTAGGGACATGAAAGGATGTGTTTGGGGTGGACTTTCTCAACTTTTCACACGTTTGAATCATCTAAGGAGCTTTAAAAATCTTCACAGTCCCACCCGTAGAGACTCTAGGGACTGAAGGATCCACAGTTCTATTTCAGTCAAGAGCACATGCCCTGGTTGCGGGCTCGATACCCAGTAGGGGGCGTGCAGAAGGCAGTCAATCAATGATTCTCTCATCATTGATGTTTCTATCTCTCTCTCTCCCTCTCCTTTCCTTTCTAAAATCCATAAAAATACATATATTTTTTAAATGTTTAAATAATAAAATAAAATGAGTATAAAGCACTTTGAACATCTGGAAAAGAGAAGGCTTCTCTTCTGAGTCTTTTGAAAAACAAGATAATACACTTACGTAACAGGGCACATGTTGTGTGAATGGTGTGTGTTAATGTATATTAACTGCCTGAAGAGTTAGTTAAACCTGAACCTGAACACAGTAACTGTAAATTAGTTGCCAAAATCTCCTTCCAGGTACTTTTGTATCTATAGATTTAAAACAATCCCAATCAGTTACTGGAATTTCTCTGATCCTTAGTATCTGGGATATGGATAATAACAGTAATTTCTCTATTGGTTTATTGTTGAGATTAAGAGGGAAAATGCATGGGAAGTGTACACATCTGGTACATGGTAATTATTTAATAAATCTAAGCTTCTGTCATTTCGTGGACCAAAATAACAGTAACAGCAAAATGTGTTTTCTTTTCCTTTCTTTTTAAATGGTTTTATTGGTTTTAGAAAGAGGGAAAGGCAGAGGGAGGGAGGGAGGGAGGGAGGAAGGGAGGGAGGGATCAATGTGAGAGAAACATCAACTGATTGCCTCTTATATGCACCTCAACTAGGGACTGAACCCCACCCTGGGCATGTGCCCTGACTGGGAATTGAACTGGCAACACTTTGGTGCTCCTGATGACATTCAATCAACTGACCCACACTGGCCAGGGTTTTCTTGAAGGAAAGAACTAATTCTCCATAGGGCAACAGTGCCTAATATCACTGCTCTATATTATTTCACCTATAGAAATACAGAAAGGAGTTATCCCAGGAACCCAACAATGGTTCCTGTTGGCTCCTGGCCTGACATTATTCACATCTCATTTTCACACATGAAGGAATCAATAGTGGATGAACAAGAAAGTAACAAAGAAGAAAATATTCACCTGACAAGATTTCTCCGAGTCCTCGCCAACTTCCTCATCATCTGCTGTTTGTGTGGAAGTGGGTACCTCATTTACTTTGTGGTGAAGCGATCCCAGGAATTCTCCAAAATGCAGAATGTCAGCTGGTATGAAAGGAATGAGGTAAGGAGGGCATCACTATGGAAGTGAATATTAGGGGCAAATACTGAAATTACACTGGTTCCTATGTCATTCGGCTAAAGACGATTTAGAAAGTGAAATTGCGTCTCTTTCTAGTCTAGTAGTGCAAACATCTTGAACAAAGAGTCACCCATTTGGCTTCTGTAGCTAGATAGAGCTGGGTTTAATTAGCATGTCTGTCGGAATAGCTTTTAAACACAGTTGTTAAAAAGGTGATCCTTTCCTCACAGCTCTATAGTGCCATACGTCATAAATCAAGTGTTTATTAATACATGGCTAGGTTTCTGGTCTCTCTTTTCTATTCCATTGATCTATTTGTCTATTCCTGCACTAATAACACTCTCATAAACCATAGCTTTATAGCGTGTCTTGATATCTGGTAGAGTGATTTTCTCATGGAGATCCACAATAAAACACATTTAAGTTTTATTGTGATTATATTTAATTCATAAATCTCTTTTGGAAATTTGACATCTATAGTTGTCAAAATGGTTACAAATTCTTCCCATCCTTGTAGCACATTTCTTTGCAATGTGATTTTCTAGCTCCTCCCATGAAGAGGTGGCATCTCCCCCCCCCACCTTGAATCCAGCTGGATTTGGCCATGAGACTTGCTTTATCCAATGGGACAGTAGCTACAAGCAGACTTGAGAAGTGCTTGTGAATTGGAACTTGCTCTCTTGGGAATCCTGAGACCTCCATGATTTAAACAATTCCAGCCCGGCTGGTGTTTCTCAGTGGTTGAGCATCAACCTATGAACCAGGAGGTCATGGTTTGATTCTAGGTCAGGGCACATGCCCAGGTTGTGGGCTTGATCTCCAGTAGAGGGCGTGCAGGGGGCAACCAACCAATGATTCTCACCATTGATGTTTCTCTCTCCTTCTCCCTTCCTCTCTCTGACATCAATAAAAACATTTTCTTTTAAATTAAAAAATAAATAAGTCCAGACTAACCTACTGAATAATGAGATATGGCCCAGTTATCACATCACCCCAGGTGATTGCCAATCAACTACCAGACATGTAAATGAAGCCAACAACCATCAGCTGACCATAGATTCATGAATGAATCCAGGTGAGACAGCAGAACCATCTAGCTAAGCTCAGAAACAAATACTGACCCACAGAATCACAAGCTTCCTGTCTTCCAGTCTCTTGAGATGATGAGGGCTATCACGGTGACTCTTACCTAGTTCACAACTTTACAGAACACAAAGCAGTGTCCCCTAGGTTAACTCATTTACTTCTCAAAAAAAAGTTTGCTCTCTTTTTTTAAATCAATACTAATAAGCAACGATCATGATGGCAAACAGTTGCAAAGCAATTCTGATGTGTGGGACATATGCTAACTGCTCAGGGCATGTTGGTGCCTATGCCAGGGTCACACAACAAGTTGTGGAGACCCCAGGGCATCTCCAGAGGCAGAGGAGGGGACAACAAGGAGAGGGAGATTAGGGCCCACAGGTTGCAGACATGGTGACCAACCAAGTGATGTTGATGAGGCAAGTAACCCAGGCTTTGCTGATCTCTCAGGTTGAAATTGTGATGTCCCTGCTTGGGATGTTTTGTCCCCCTCTGTTTGAAACGATCGCTGCCCTGGAGAACTACCACCCACGCATTGGGCTGAAGTGGCAGCTGGGACGTATCTTTGCGCTCTTCCTGGGGAATCTCTACACGTTTCTCCTGGCCCTAATGGATGACGTCCACCTCAAGGTAAAGACCACAAACTCCGCCCAGTCTCTGGTGCCCACCGAGTTTCCTTGTTTAGATATAATGCTCTCCTGATGCATGCGTCATATCCGTTAAGTACATTTTGGAAAGCTCAGAAAAATAAAATGAACAACAAATATTCCAAAATGTGACCCAAGACAACCACCATTAACCATTTTGCTGCAGTTCTTTGCTGTCTTTTTCTTAGATTGTCTTTTTTCACATCTTGTACGTGTCAGTTGGTACTCAATATTTTATCTGCAGCCTTTCCCATATGGTTTCATAGATGCCATAAGTGTTTACCAGCCAAGTAAGTGTACACTGAGATATGTCATAATTAACTTAACCTTTCATCATTGCTCACCAAATGGTTATGGAGCCGTGTCAGGTCCTCAGGAGACAGCAGAGAATGAAACACAGTCCTCTTCCAAGGGTGTTCACACTCTGGGCCAGGAGACAGACTCATCCATTACAGCATGCTGCGGGGTACGTTTCACTGGGCCAAGCCCAGGGCAGCACTGCAGTGCATAGGAGGGACTCCAGCAGCGCCTGAGGAATCTTAGCAGAGACTGGGAAAAGCAGACATAACAGCTGGTGCAAATAGAAAACTGCAGGAAGGCTAAACAGAGTAGAGGGGGAGAAGTGAAAAATGAAACTGGGGAAGGCCCAGATGATGAGGCTCCTCCTCCTCCTTTCCCCTCCCTTCTCATTGAGCTGCATGATTTTTTTCCTGAGGTTAACATGGAAGCTATAAGAAGGTTCTAAGCATGGAAGTAACTGGATCTGGCCCTTGCCCATCGCTCTATCCTCATCCCTGGCTTCCCTCCTACTCCAATAGACTGCTCCACCCTCCTAAACCTCACATTTCCTCCTCAGAGCAAACTTCTCTCTCTCTCCACCCTTCTCCCCACGTTTGACTGGTTGACTAATCCTCCCTGAGGTTGAGGCTCAGATCTCTTTCCTCCCCAGGAAGTCTTCTCTGGCTGCCATTGTCTTATGTGAACTTTCTCAATCCTCAGAGAAAATTTTCCACAGCTCTTATCACTCTATTCTATAACGGTTTGTTCATCTCTGAACTTTCTGAGGAATGCTCCATCTCTTGTTCACTTCTGTGTCACCACTGTCTCATATGTCCAGAATAGACCCTGAATCAATTATTCTCAAAAGAAGACTGTGATTGGATAGATGGATGGATGAGTGAGAAATAACTTCATGGAAAAGACCCAAGGACTTTGGCCAATTGCCCCCCCTCTTCTGTTTAGATGTGGGGGGACTCCACTGAGGGGTAGGGCAGATATGAGGTGGTAAGGTTGTGGCATGTGCTGGCTTTAGTTGTTCCTGTGGAAACAGTTGGGCCATCCCTGGTTCCTTCCAACCCCGCATCACCATCTTCTGTTCCAGCTTTCCAATGAAGAGACAATAAAGAACATCACTCACTGGACTCTGTTTAACTATTACAATTCCTCAAGTTGGAACGAGAGTGTCCCCCGGCCTCCCCTGCACCCTGCGGACGTGCCCCGTGGCTCTTGCTGGGAGACAGCCGTGGGCATTGTGAGTAGCTGTGCTCTCCTGAAAAGTTATCCCTGTTCTCAATTATTTTTATTCTTTTCTTGATGTTTCCATTTTGAAGCCACCAAAATGTCCAGCCAGTATTTCTTAGGAAAGTTCCATTTTTTCACTTTCCCATTTTTTTTAATATCCATATATTTCTCTATATGCTTCATTCATTAATCTAATTTTTTACTTTATTTAGAGTTTTACTGTAGATATCACTGCAAGGTTCTCCACCTGGAGAACAAAGACTCCTAAAAATTGGATTCAGGAATTTGTGTGTATGTGCATCTGTGCATTTTTCTGTAACGAGAATTAATGGCTTTTATTAGAGACTCAAAAATTAACAACTGCCATTTCCCTTTATCCACTTTTACCACCATTCCCATAACTTTCACAGGGCAGACTTTAAAGCCTAGTGTTCTCGGCCTTCACAGGCAGAACTTAAAATATTCACAGGTCACACAGGTCAGCTAGCTGCCTTCTCTTCCTTAACTCCATCTCTCTGCATGGAGTTTCTCTTCATCAGCCACCCCACTGAGATGCAGTTTATTACTTCTTCATGGGTCCCCTGAAGAATCCACTCACGTAGAGCATCAAACAACAGTGTTATTAACTGAGGGTGATGAAGTACATGAAAGAGGGAATTACATCACACACTCCATTGAACACTACCTACGAGTTCACCACCTGCAAATCCCTCAGGGAACAAGATCTGTTCCTGCTCATGGAGGTCTTGAGGGCCTTTTCTTCCTACCTCCTTCATGGAGAGCTCAGACTCACCATTTCTTCCCCCTCCCATCCAGATTCCCATGTTCTTCAAATCCTCCTCGTGGAGCCACTGAGCTTTCCCAGCTCCTGCATTCAACTCATCACAACATGTAACAGAGAAAGAATCTCCAAGTCAATAAAATCAATCCTCTTCAGAAGGCCATAGAGAGTTCGTTACCTACATCATTCTTGTTAAATATTCTGCTATATAGTCTCTCATTTCCTGTCCCACATCCTTGGGGGGTGTCTCTCTTGCCCTCCTCCCTCAATGCCCATCACTGTTCCCATCAGTAATAAAAGTTTGTCTCTTTCTGAGCTAGTTGATAACAATGGGTTTGAGGCATCATGTCCTCCACCACCTCCAGCCCCGGCTCCAGAGCATCACCTTGCGCAGAGCAGAGACCTGATGCATGCTGGGTTACCTATTACTTACAACAGAAACCTGAATTCTTACTAAGGAATAACCCTGAAAATTCATCAGCTGTTCATCCAGCAAAAATGTATTAATCAATTTGGAAGATATAAAAATGAATAAAGCAGACTCTGTACTTTCTAGGAATTCCAAGTCCACTAGATGTCTTAAAGTTTGTGATATTATCTGGTAGATCTTTAAATTTCCCCCCAAAAGTAATAAATTTTTGCTTTTTTTATTTTTTTATTTTTTTGCTATGTGCTTCTGTGACAAACCTACATTATTTTCTCTATATAACAAGGAAAAAAATCTTTAGCCGGAGGAAAAGAAAGCCAGCTGTTGTCCCTGGTGACAACGATCAGATTCAGTCTTAGCTGGGGCAGCTGGTATTTCAGAGCAGGTGGGGAAAGTAAGGGGTGAGCCTTCAGATCCTGTATCTGTGCAATAGTGCGGATAACTGCCGAGCACTGGGCATTACCAGTGTGCCAGGCAATTTGTATACATAATCACTAAGCTTCTCATTAACCCTGCAAGGTTAGTATTATTAACTTCAAGAGGTTCAGAGACTATTTCAAAGCAACACAATTAGTAATTACAGAGCTGAGACCTATATAAGAATGTTTCAAAGCCTGGATCTTTGCTCTGCACCCCCAGCACTGTGCCCCCAAATTCAGAGGATCACGGAGAAGAATGCAGGTGGGTGGAGGAGGGTCTGCATGGCTGCAGTCAGTTGGGAGAGGTGGGCAAGGGCCCACCCTGACCAGCCCTTCCTCTGTGTCCCTCCTTGCAGGAATTCATGAGGTTGACGGTGTCCGACATGCTGGTGACGTACATCACCATCCTGCTGGGCGACTTCCTGAGGGCTTGTTTTGTCCGGTTCATGAACTACTGTTGGTGCTGGGACCTGGAGGCTGGATTTGTACGTCACCGTTTCACAAATATTCTGCAGAAAGTTGTTTGAACCATCGCCTCTGATAGAGTCACAGGCATCCTGTGCGTTTTTTTAGATGTTCATGCCAGTCTCTGATCTGTGAAGAAGAAAAGTATTTAATGTGCATTTCCTTTAAGTATTTATCTGCCTTTTCCCAGTGAAATTAACAACTGAAATTCTTATCTGGAAAATGGAGGCGTGTGGCCCTGGGAAAGGTGGGCCACACACTTCGTTGCTGAGCAGAGAAATGCCAAAGCAGCATCGATTCTCACTAGGGAAGACAAAGAGCACTGGGCTTCACAGTCCACACTGCAAGCTACAGGAACAGAGTGAAAGTGCTAAGAGGAAATGGCAGCTCCTCATTTTTAAAGTATATTTTCTTGATTTCAGAGAAGAAGGGAGAGGGAGAGAAAGATAGAAACTTCAATGAGGAGAGAATCACTAATCAGCTGCCTCCTGCACGCCCCACACAGGGGATGTAGCCCACAACCTGGGCATGTGCCTTGACCAGGAATCTAACCTTGACCTCCTGGTTCATAAGTTGACCCTCAACCACTGAGCCACAACGGCTGGGCATGGCAGCTCCTAATTTTTGAAATTCTAACGAAATCCTAGAATGCAACAGGGCAGATGTGGACATGAATGTTTCAGAAATTTCTGAAACACAGCAACCATTGGTTCTGTCTTCTGGATTGTGTTTGACTAACCTCTTTGATTCTTACTCCTCCACCTGGCTACTCCTTTTCCCCATCTACCTGGGAGACCACTCATTCTAAACGTGTGTCATTTCCTCTCTCACGTGGCCTTCTATGGTCTGGCAGAACCTAAGGCCCCATCTCTCCTGTTAGTCTCTACCTAAACACCGCACTTGCCCACCCAGTGGTCACTGGTCTTGGAAGGGACCTCCCCCTTAACCAAGCTCCAACTTTTGTTTACTATGTCTCCCTCATCCTCGCTGGCAGCAGGGTACCCAGCCCAGGTAAGGGCCCCAGTATAGGTCTCTGTCATATTTTTTTAGTCACCAGCCACAGTTTACACAGGCCTACTCAACTCCTCCTCAGTGAGGAAAGCTTCATAATCCTCTCTGAGAACAAGGATGCAAGAACCTCGCGCTCAAAAAAGATGGCATCTTTATGTCATGACATTGCTAAGATGTCATTGCTCTCAAACTAATTTATTAAGTTCAAGAAAATCTCAAAATTATACTAAAGTTCATTTGAAAAATAATCTTGTGAAAATAACCTAGAAAGTAATTAGAACAGCAGAATAAAAGGGACTAGGCCTACCCTTATATTAAATCATACTCTAGTCCTAGCTGGGTTGGCTTAGTGGATAGAGCCTCGACCTGAGGACTGAATATCCCAGGTTTGATTCTGGTCAAGGGCACATACATTGATTGCAGGCTCCATCTCTGAGCCCATGTGTGGGAGGCAACTAATCAATGTGTCTCTCTCACATCTCTCTCTTTCTCTCTCTCTCTATCTCTCTCTCTTTCTCTCTCCTTCCCTTCCATTCTCTGTAAAAACCAACGGAAAAATATCCTCAGGTGAAGATTAACAACAACAACAAATAAAGTTGTTTCTTTAAAAAAAATACTCTGAAGCTATGAAACTAAAACTGGTACTAGGGAATAGACGAACTTATCAATGGATAGAATTGAAAGTCCAGAAATAGGTACAATCAATATGGGAATTTAATTAACGATACAGGGAGTCTTTCAAACCAGTGGGGAAATAAAGAATTATACAGCAAATGGGAACTGGTTAACCATTGGAAGGGAAACTATATCTCTAACTCATTTTACCTAAATAAATAAATTGCAGGAGAATCAAAGTTTTAAACATCAAAAAATGAAGTCATAAGTTTCTAAAAGAAAGCACATCTATATATATAAAAGCCTAACATGCCAAGTGTCCTACTGTTCGACCGGTTGTTATGACTGGTCGTTACTGACCACCAGAGGGCAGATGCTCTGATCGGTAGGTTAGCTTGCTTCTGGGGTCCAGCCGATCAGGACTGGGCGAGAAGACCAGATACACCCTGGAGCCAACCTCCCATGGTCCCTCCCTGGCCTCTAAAATATTTCTTCTAATTAATTTCCTTTCAATGTGCACGAATCCATGCACCGGGCCTCTAGTACAACATAAAACTTACAATGTTCAAATGAGAAAGATTTTTCTAAGCAAATACAAAACCAGTAGATAAAAAGCTTTTTTAAATGTTTTAAAATGTTAAATTGCAAATTCCCAAGATTTAACCTTCGTGTGTGTGGATTTGTACATACTTCCTCCTTTGATCCATGCTTGCCTGACCTTCCTTTTTCTTTCTCCTAACTTCTCATTCCTCCTTCTCTCATCCCTATAACCTGTTATCTCCACTCTTGGAAGGCAAATTGGGAAGTAGGTTTAACCATGTTTCGTGAGGGCCTTGACTCTCCAGTGCTCACAAATTTGTATTCTTTCAAATACTTCACAAACCTCCCAAACTCAGAAAATCTGAGTCAGGCTGAAAATAAGTATCTAGCTAAGCTCTTTCTTTTCCATAAATGCTCTAAGAGAATGATGAGAAGGAGAAAAGAGAATTAGGGGAGTGATTTACTTATTTTTGTTTGTTTGTTTTTTAAGTTTCCTTCTCAGAGTCCTCGTTTAATTATTTGCATTTTCACTACTTATTAGAGTTACTCCTTGATTATAATTTCAAGATACAGTTCTGATAAGAGCATTGGTAAAATGTTCTCATGGGGGTCAGGGTCCTCTCAAGAGTACACAGTCAGCCCACAGGCCCCTAAATGATAAAAACCCTCACATTTTATTCGGGGGGGGGGGGATTGAAAACAGTTTCCACTTTGAGAACTTCAAACTATTTCTTTAAACGTTGAAGGGTGCCCCCTCCAAAAAATGTATACATACACTTTGAATAATTATAGCGGCAGTGTTTGTTAAAATACATTTCATTTTCAAAATTGAGCTATCAGCTGTAAAGTGTGTATGCACTTTGGGAGACACCCTGCATGTTGAATCAACAGTTCCTCTCTGGGATGGAGCGGCCCCGGCTTGGCCAGTGGCTGGTAGTAGTGTCTGGCTGACACCATCTAACATGTTTCTCCCCCCCCACCACCACCCTTTTATCTCTCTGCAGCCTTCATATGCTGAGTTTGATATTAGTGGAAATGTGCTTGGTTTGATCTTCAACCAAGGAATGATCTGGTGAGTTACCAGTTCATCTGGGGATCACCTCACTTGGGGAGTCAGAAAACTGGAATCTCAGGCTTGGCCTCTCAACTAGCTGGGAGAGGCTGGAGCTCCCTCCTTTCACGTAAAAAACAGAAAACAGGGTCAGGACTAGATGAGAACCAGCAGTGTCTGCCCACCCTCCACCCGCACCCTCCCCTCACCCCTGTGCTCTGGTGGGCATAGTGAGGGAAGAAGAGAAGAGGTGGAGAGAGAAGGAAAACAGAAAGAAGAGGAAGACAAGGGAAGGAGAGAAGGAAGAAGGCAGAAAGGAAAAACTGGGGAGGGGAGGGAAGAAAGAAGGAAAGGAGAGAGATAAATGAACTAAGGAAATTCTTCCTCTGAGGAGGGAGTTAGAGGAGGTTGTATAAGTTCAGCCAAAGACTTTCAAGATGCCAATGGCTCAAGTGCAAGTCAATGTCCAATTCTCTCCATTTGAGAACTTTTCAAATACTTTTCTGAGCAGTAATGTTATTTTAGGGAGACCATGGAGAAACGGACAGGCGGCCGCATAATTTGATAGATGCCTGGTGCTGAGGCCATAATGCTCGGCGTGTCTCCTTCTGAGGAATGAATGGCTATGGTCTGGTGATAAATGTCCTGGTTAAACGGGAGGCCCCTTCCCTTGGGACCTGCAGAGAAGGCGAGGCCTCCTCCCCCTAACCCATCAATCCCATTTCCTTCTGTCACCTCTCCTGGCCTCTCCTGCTGCCAGGCCAACCAGGTGTGTGTTTCTGCCCCTCCAGGATGGGCTCCTTCTATGCTCCAGGACTGGTGGGCATCAACGTGCTGCGCCTGCTGACCTCCATGTACTTCCAGTGCTGGGCGGTGATGAGCAGTAACGTGCCCCACGAACGCGTGTTCAAAGCCTCCCGGTCCAACAACTTCTACATGGGCCTCCTGCTGCTGGTGCTCTTCCTCAGCCTCCTGCCTGTGGCCTACACCATCATGTCCCTCCCGCCCTCCTTCGACTGCGGGCCATTCAGGTGCACAGCCTTGGTTGCATAGGAGAAGCTCCCCCGCCCCGCCCCCAGGCAGTCTGCTCAGAGAGCAGTGGCTCAGAAAGGCCGTGGAGCTTGGCGCAAATCATTCGTGCTGCTCGGCAGTTTTCTGCAGGATGGAAATGTCCTGTGTCTGCGCGATCCAATAGGGCAGCCACCAGCCGCGTGGCTGGTGAACACTTGAAATGAGGACCAAGAAATGGACTTTCTAATCTTCTTTCATTTGAATTAATTTTCATTTTAGTAACCCCATATGGCTAATGGCTACCATATTGGACAGCACAGTTCTAACCTTCTAACATAGGGATAAATACCGTAACAGGGATGGGGGTGAGGTGGGGAGGCGGAATTCTGAAGATGAAATGACCATGTACGTACGGTATTGACAAGCGCCATCCAAATGCGAAGCAGCTACTGAGACTCTTGACTGGGACTCCATGTTTTGCAGAGCATTTGCCAGCACTGTGGGTTCAGGGGATACGTCCGTCTATTTGGGAGACTGGACATGGAATAAAGAGATCAGTAATTATACAAGGAGGTACATTGAGAAACCTGTGCATCTACTGCTCTCTTTCCAAATGTGAGACCTTCTGGAAACAAAGCCCTCTCCCTACGCCATAAAAAGGGGTCTGTGGTTAAAGCCATTTGGAACACGCTCTTACCTGCCACATTCTCACTCAGAAATGCTCGATGCAGCTCCTTTATTAAAGGCTTGGAGAGTCATGCAATAAGATAAGATATGCAAGCTGATGTTTCTATCATTATTGGCCACAGACCCTTTCTTCATGTAACCCCCATCCAGGGCCGGAAGTGGGGTGAGGTGCCAACCTTGCATTTGCATGAGCCTCGGAGGGAACACCTCCTTAAATTGTGTCCCCCAGAGCCTCACCTGCCTCACTCCAGTCCCTGCCCTGCCTGCTAGTGTGGATCCACACACGGTGGGAAATGCTGCTCAGTTTATAAAGGGCTTAGCGAGATACAGCCCTGTAGTTAGTGCCCCACAGTGAGTGTCATGGGAGCTCACAGGAGAGAGTAGCAGGAGTGCTCACAACAGACTGTAATCTGACTGATCAGAGGTTCAGACAGAAGGAAAGGGGGGCTAGATGTAGAGTAGGTGGCCTAAATGCCAGGCTGCAGGAAGAACCACATGGCACAGGTGTGAAAGCCATCCTGAGCAAGGTTGGGAGGGCCGGGCTCTGGGCGCAAATGCCAGTGCCCCTTTGCTGAAGCTGCCCACCTGTCCCCAGGCCGAGGCCGGTGAATGGGCCTGTGCCATCCAGGCCCTCACCATGTGCCCCGCCCCGCTTCATCTGCTACGCTACCCTGAGAGGCCCTGGCAGCCTCCACCCAGATGGCGGGGGAAGGGACCTGAAAAGGAAACTCAGCAGGAAACATGGTTGCCACCTCCTTCCTGTCACTCCTCTGATCAAAACCCACCAACAGCTGGAACACTCACCCATATATATTTTCATTGCTTCCTCTCACTTGCTTCAGGTCTTTATTCAAAGGTCACCTTTTCAGTGAGGCCTTCCCTGGAGACCCTAAGGAAAATGCCACACACACACTTACACATACACACACACACATACATACCACACACACACACACACACACACCAGTTTCTGCTTATTCTGTCTCCTTACTAACATCTGTATGCCACTCCTTCTGCCTATTTATCTTGTTTGTTGTCTGTCTCCTCCACCAGGACATAAGCTCCATGAGGGTGTGATTTCTGCTTCCTTTTTCACTGCTTTATACCCACTGTCTAGAAAAGAACACTGGGTCAATGCTTAAACTAGACCCTTCACTTCACAGAAATTCACTTTTACATGGAGGGGCTCAGATCCAGACAAGCAATATAATTGAATGAATTGGGCAGCGTTACATGGCATAGAGTTAAAAACAGGGGTTGGTAAACTGTAGCCCATGGACCAAATCCAGACCACCAACCTGCTTTTATAAACAGAGTTTAATTGGAACATGGCCACACCTGTTTGCTTTCATATAATCTACAGCTGCTTTCTTGATACCACAGCAGAAGTGAGTAATTCCAACAGAGACCTTCTGGCTCACAAAACCTAAAATCTTTATTATCTAATTGCCAGCCCTCTGATTAAAAGCATAGATTCTAGAACCAGCTCTGTCACTTGCCAGCTGGGTCATCTTGAGCAAATTTCTTAGCTCCCAACACCAGAGGTTCATGCCTGTAAGATGGCCTACCTCATAGGGTTGTTTTGAGGATTCAGTGTGTTATCATTTGTAAAGTACTTAGAGGAGTGTGCAGAACCATAGTGAGGCATGTATGCAAGTTTGTTCAGCCCGAGCCCTGCCCACGTTGGGGGTAGCTGGTAGTCATCATAGTGCTGTGAGGTAAGAAGTATTATCTACACCAGGGATCAGCTAAGCTTTTCTGTAAAGAGCCTGATAGTAAAAATCGAGAGGCACCGTGAGGTCGTCCATCCCATCAGCCTTTAGGGAATATTCCCACGCATGGGGAGCTCCGTGTGGGCCCCATAGCTATATTACAGGCAATGTTCTCCCTTGAGAGTACAGGCGAAAACCCCTAAGATGTCAGACGCAGGAGGCCGATGTAGTGTGAGAAGTTGTGAGGGCACTGACCTGGCTATAATCCCGAGCCAAAAGGGCAGCCCCTTGGGGGGCATTTTTATGTGCAGTCCATTAGGGGCAGATCTGTGGTTCTTGCGGCTCAGTAGGGAGCGGCAGCTTTGGGAGGGCATGCACACAGTCGTGTGCCTTGTGAGCTTTGCAGCATGCTGTAATGTGTCCTCTTCTTCCCAGTGGGAAAAACAGGATGTATGACGTCATCCAAGAGACCGTTGAAAATGATTTTCCAACCTTCCTGGGCAAGATCTTCGCGTTCATCGCCAATCCAGGCCTGATCATCCCAGCCATCCTGCTGATGTTGTAAGTTAGCGGAGGCCCCTAGCTCTGCCTCATGGAAACCTCTCCTTCACAATTGAAACTTCCTTAGCAGATCCTTCTTTCTTGCCCTCGTCGTCTGGATGTCCCAGAAGCAGATCCTGAGACAAAGATTCAAACGCAAGTAGTTTTTTGGGGAAGAGAGTAGGAAAGACAAACAGAAGGGACAGGAGGCTGCTTTATCCTCATTGGGATGATGGTAGTCCTGCTGGAGAATCCTGGGAAACAGTGTGCTTCAGTGTTACCCCATCAAGGGCAGTGATCCGGGGCACTTGCACACCAGCTCCCATCAGTCACTGGTTGAATGCTGCTGAGAATCTCGGGAGGGGAGAGGCGTTGGTTCACTGCCCAGCAATGCGGGCCAGCTATATTCACAGGGAGAATGGTTTCTGTGCAGCGGGTTGCAGGGGGAGCTCCAGGCACAGAGGTAAAGGCACTGGCAGCTGCAAGTTTTCAGGGAGCATACTGAAAGATAGGGGCCAAGGGACACGGTGGGTGCTGGCAGTGTCTGTAACACCCTCCTAAACATGCACCAGAAATATCAAAGACCTCTGGCTCTGAGTCTCTGAGAAATCTTAGGGGCTGGTTCAGCCTGTCCCGGCAGGGCCCATGGGACTTCTCCACAGAGCATTCATCACTGTCCCTCTCGAAGACTGAGACACCCCTGAGGATGGTGGGTGGGTCTGAGGATATATCTCCAACACCAGCCCCACATCTAGGGCATAGTAGGAAAGCAAGGAAAGCTCGTGGAAGGACCAGGGGGAGGAAGGAAAAAAGAAGACAGGAAGCTAGAGCCCTGAATTTGAATTACCTCATCAAAAATATACTAGTGAAAATAGTTTTTTCCTTTATAAATATCTATTGTGGTCAGGTGTGTGTGTTTTTTATTTATTATGAAGTATTCCTAACATACAGAAAGGTACAACCATGCAAGGGATCACAAATTTAGTTCTTCACATCTAGCCATATTTGCTCCAGATCTGTCTCTTTAAGAGAACATGTTATAAATATACTTCAAGCTCTCCCCAATCCTTTTCTCTGCCTCCCTCTCCAAAGGCAACTGCTATTTTAATTAGCTTTAATCATTCTCATACTTATGTTGGTACTTTCATCATGTGTGTATGTACGACTGTTTTCTGGGTTTAAAATGTTTTCATGAATGGTCATACTACAGAGCTGTCTTCACTCAGCATTATGTTTAGGAGATTTACCCATGAGGGTACACGAGCACAGATTTTAATATTGCTGTGTGTTCCACTGCATGAATGAACGGGCCAGTTTATTCATTTCTCTGCAGAGACACAGTTAAGTCGTTTCTCCTTTTTAGCTATTGCTAACGTGCTCCTGGTACATATATGTCTCCATGTGAGAGTTTCTCTAAGGTAGACCTCTTAGAGTGGACCTGGTGGGTCATATATGTTTCTTTGTTCTCTTTAGATAGTGTTAAACTGCTCTCCAAAATAGGTGTATTTCCTTACATCTCAATTCCAAATATCTGCTCTAGTCCTGGCATGGAAGAGGGCTGACATGCTATAACAACCTGGACTCACTGAGAAGATTCTGGAACCCAGACACCAAACCTGACCTTTGCAGGCAACTTCAGGGGGAACACAGTCACCCATAAACACTTCATCCTCTCTGACCTCCAGCTCCTCCCTAATAAATGGGTGGTTAATTCGGAGAAAGGGCAAGGCCTGGTGCAGAGAAAGTGCCAAAACAGAGAGTGGTCCCTTTACCCGTCTTCACTTCTCTGTATGGAGAGAGCTTGTAGACTCTGCTAAAGTGGCTATGGCAGCCCACATGAGGGGAAGGGTGGGGAGTAGCTAAAGCCAGAAGTTCATGGAGAAAAGTGACAATTAGGATGAACCTAAAAAGCTCTCAGGTAACGGGCTGGCTGAGTGCGCAGCCCAAGTGGCCTCTCTGTTCTCAGGAGGTACAGTCCAGGTCAGAGCACCCAGCAGGTCCTGGAAAGGGAAGCCCAGGGTATAAGCTCGAAGGACACCCAGTCCTGAAGTCAGCCAGTGGGAGCCTGATGCTGAAAACCAGCAACTCAGGAAAGAAATTCCATCCGCGCCGCTGAGCAGGGGACCTCCAGGGCATCTGCAGCTGTGTTTCTAGGCAAAGTTGGAGCAGGTATTAGCAGCTCTGCCTCTCTCCATGCTTGATGATTGTGAAAAGAGCTTTGGCTTCAAATGTTGGCTCTGAGGAGCACTGAGATGAGCTGGCCTTGGGCAAATTACTTAACCTTTCTGAATCCCAGGACACGGATTTGTAAAGATGGGAACCATCCTTTCTTCGTCATGGAGTTTCATCAAAGCAGTGGGGGTGGGACACACATGGCACAGAGCCTGGCACCGGGCAGTGCCCAGGAAACACAAGCAGCTTCTTTCGCAGACAGGAAACCCTGCTACTCCCCACCTCTTCAGATTTCCATAAGAGGGATGATTCCTTTACTGCCTTTTATTCAACACTCTGAGAAGTAGAAATGTGTAAGTCATTCCCACGTTCCATCAGATAGAGAACAGGGATGTCCAGGACCTTTTTTCCATGGTAAGTGGAGGATTTAGGATGGTAGGGCCTCTCTCCACCCTGCCCAGGGGCAAAGCCTTGGCACCGATTGCAGGAAGCCTGCCCTGATTTCTCAGGAAAGGCATCTAGCTCTTGACACTTTCCAAGGTCCCTGTACCAAAGGAGGCATGCCTTTCTCTTACAGCCTGGCCATCTACTACCTGAACTCAGTTTCCAAAACCCTTTCTCGTGCTAATGCCCAGCTGAGGAAGAAAATCCAAGCGGTGAGTCTGTCTCGAGTCTCATTACCCTGTCGAGAGTTTCATTCTGGAAGGTAAAAACGATGCCATGTTTTTGTGTTTTGCTAGTTTGCTCTGTGAACCCAGCTGTGTGCTCCAAATGGCTTTCTTCTGAACCAAAGCCAAAAATACCTGTACGACAGTAGCAGCCTGTGAGGTTCACCAGCATGCATTTACACCCTCGGGACATGTGGGTGTCCACAATAATACTCGCTTACATTTTGAGAGGTTGCTGAAGAACAGAAGTTCAGTGAATTCAACCAATGTCCACACATCATAAAACCAGTACCCACGATAATTCCTATAAGTTAAAACTAATGCTATAAATACTAAAGAAAACAGTGTTGTCAGAAACACATATTGCTTGTGACCTGTGGCCCAGGAGGTCTTGGAAGTTTCCTCCAAGCGCAGGCAGCCTCTCTCAACATTAGCTGGCTTCAGACTGTTCTCTCCCAGCCCCCCCCCCCACCCTCACCTCCTACATAGGGAAGGAAAACCCTCGCTAGGCCCTGTCCTCCTTACTTCCTCAATGCCTCTACTGG
>PVJC01008038.1:0-49541 GCA_004026665.1 Murina feae | reverse complement strand
GGCTGCTTCCCTTTCTGAGTTAGGTGATCACTGAGAGGAATTAACCTCTAAGCCACTTGGTTATGAGAGTCAGCTGTGTCTACAGTGGGAGAACTTCTGTCCTGGAGACACCCTTATAGGGCAAGAGTTGTTTCAGTGGGGCTTTTGTGCTCACTGCATCTGCCCCAAGTGTGTTCCTTGTGGATCTGAGTTTTGTTTAAGATGGTCCCACTCTGGCCACTGGGTGAGGCTGGCTCTTGTATCTTTAAGGAGGTGTTGATTTAGCCTTTGCCTTAGGCTACTCAGCCTTTTATATGCAAAAGCCTCTGACAGCAGCTTGGGAGGGGCAGGGCCTTGGGGAGGTTGCAGGGCAGGGCGGAGCAAATAGCTATGGCGCTTCTCAGCCCTGCGCTAAGAGACACGGGGTCTCTGTGTCCCACGGTAATTGCTGCAAGCAACACTGAGAGATTTGGATTTCCTCCCGGTGCCAGTCAGTCCCCCTTCTCCAGGTGTCTGGGTCCTCAGAAACTCGCCTGGAACTGGAGTTCAGAGCCGCTGGGAACTTATGGCTCTCTCCGTTTTGGAAAAGAACCACGTCCTCTGGCGCCAGCCCTCTCCCCCAGCCCCATGTGCGCGCCTCCGTACCTCTGTACTTTGCTTCCGCCGCTCCTCCAAGTCTCAGCTTCTTTCTAGTTGTAGAATTTTCACTCAGCCAGCCTTCCTGTGGGTGTGAGTGGTGTCCGTGTGTTCTTTTTGTGGTTATTCTGAAATAGTTGTTCACGGCTGCATTTACGGTGTTTACCTTATGCCGCCATCTTGCTGTCTCTCTCCTTGAGCTTTTAAATCAGACCCTTGTCACTCCCTTCGGGGACCTGTAGGAGCCAGGGACCCAGGGCTGGAAGCCATGTGTAGTGGGAGGAGCACTGGACTAGGAGCGAGGAGCCATAGTTTCAAATCCCAGCTCCACCAGCAGCCAGTGTGTGACCGTGGGCAGCCACCATTCTCTCTCTGAGCCTCGGTTTCCTCCTATGTCAAGAGCGAATGAGACTGCCTCTCTCACCTGGGGGCTATGCAGGTATAGTGCCCAGCAGGTGCCCGGCCCTCAGCAAAGCCAAGTGTGCTCTCCCTGCCTCCCTCCCCTGCCCTGCCTGCCGCACGGGGGGGCCAGGGCCACACGGGGCGAGGCTGGTGAGCTGAGCACACATGCGTGTGAGACCAGCACCGCGCAGGGGCCAGGTCGGCGGCTGAGCATCAGAGGCTTCGGGAACTCTCTCTGACTGGTGACTTTTTCTACCTGCTCCCGGAGGCACCGACAGCCACAGAGGTTCCAGGGGCCCCTGAAAAACTCTTCCACTGGACTCCCTTTCGGACTAAGGCGTGAAGAACTATGGGATGTGCTTTAGTTGAGGCCGAGCCCATTGGAAACGGAAATGATGGAAAGGTTTCCCTAAAGTCTGAGAGGAAATGAGGTGGAGACGGTTCCAGCCGACCCTGCAGAGGCCCAGCCTTCTCACTCCGTCTGCTGCTGGGCCACCCGAACCCTGACGGGTCCCAGGGGTTCATCACACACCTCTCCAGCCTCGCCCGGCTGGTTTCTGATTGTTTCCCTGTTCGCCCCTCCTCTTGGCAGTGCGTTCCGAGAGGCCAGGGGCCACACCTGTCCCCTTCAGCACACGCTCCTCAGCAGCCTGGGCCCAGTTGGCGCCAAGGGCACTTGGTAAATGGTGCCTGGACGAAGAAGTGATAAGTCCCTTCCCATGGCCTGTGTCCCCAGGGGATGATGTGAGGGACACAGCTCCACCCCTCGCTGCCCCGAGCGGGCCCGATGGAGCCAGGCCTGCCAGGTAGTGGGACCAGCGGCTGCCAGGCTCAGGAAGCCGGGGCCCTGCAGGAGCAATCATGTCCACTTCCTCTGCTGGGGACAGCTTAGCAACTCGAAATTCAAAAAGGAAAAAAACCAATTAAGAAGCTTGATGATTAAATGAAACTGACAGTGTGTGTCCCCAAAGACTGGATCGGAAATGAGGAATCCCGGCACAGGTCCTGCCCACGACCCACTTCCTACCCAGACAGGAGGGGCTGGGGAGGCGGCGGAGGTGTGACAGGAGGAGGCAGCTCTGCCCTACTTTCTGCTGCTGCCTGGGCATCCCCGGGCCCATGCCAGAGGTGGCCGGGCCAGCAGGCCTTGCAGCAGCCACAGTTACCGCCTGCTCACGTTCCATGAGTGCTCACTGTGCGCTAAGCACACCATATCCATTGTCTCCTTCCTTCCCGCGGCGTTACTATCCATCCTGTTGGGCAGGAGGGGAAACTGAGGCACGGAGAAGTTGTGTGACGTGTCCAAGAGCACGGGTGTGGACCTGTGCTCTCACCCTTCACCTGGCTCTGCGGTCTCCCAGTTTTCTCCCAGGGATGCTTCTGGGATAACCTTTAAGAGGTGGACAGAACCAGTCTCTGATGAAGGATTTTCAGCGTAAATGACAGGAGATGAACAGCCTGAGGTGTGGCCGTGATAAGATGTGGCCCTGCTTCCATCAGCCTCTCTTCCCAGGACCTGGGGTACAGAGAGAGGCAGCTTGGCCTCTGCCGGCAGGGAGATGGGACACTGATTCATTCAACACTCACTGTTACCAACTTCGGACTGGGTGCTGGGAACACCAAGGGACATGCCTGGAGGCCTTCCCTTTACAGTCCAGAGAAAAAGACGGGTTCGGGTACAAATAGCCATTAGACAAGATGAGATACAAACCACAGAAGGACCCGCAAAGGTCCCATGGGAGCACTGAAGACCCCATAAGCCTGGGATATGTGAGAGGAAGTCTTCATTCAGATGACATTTGAGCTGAACCTTGAAAGATGTGCTAGGAGGAGTGATGAGGGCAGGATCATTCCAAGAGTCAAGAGCGGTATGTGCAAAGGCCCTGGGGCAGGAATGTGCTGCCTGTACTCAGAGAATAGAGCAGGTGAATGTGGCAGGAGTAACATGGACAAAGGAGAGGTGTGTAGGGGTGTTGTTTGGAGAGGGAGGCAGGGCAGACTGTGGTGGGCCTTCCAGGCTTTTGGAGTCTGGATTCAATTTAAAGTACAATGGGAAGCCATCAGGAGGTTTTGGAATGATGTGATCTGGCTCATTACTTTAAAAGGTTCCTGTAGCTTGCTCTGTGGAGAATACAGGTAGACTCTGTACAGGGATCTCGTGGGACAGCAAGTGAGAAATGACGGTGGCATGGAGTTGGCGAGTTGGCAGCAGAGATGGTGAGAAACTGCCAGATTCAGAAAATATTTTGAAACTCAGGGGACTAGGGAAAGGTGACGGTCAACTCCCAGTAGATGGTGGTGCCTTTTCCTGGGGCAGATGTGGGTTTCGGATTTGCAGATGCAGGTGTGAAACTTGCCAGGAGTGGAGAGGTGTAGCCCAGAGCAGACAGGAGTGTGCAGAGGAAGAACAGAGTAGAAGGACAGATGGAGGGGAATGGCAAGATTTAGGGACAGAAAGAAAATGCAGTTGGTGAAAGTGTCAGAGACACTTTCCACAGGGAGGGACAGCCAGGCTGCAAGTAGTGAGCTTTATTTCTAACAGGTCTGCAGCCTGCTCTTACCTGATACATCAGAATCCTCCTGGTGCCTGCAGTGGATTTCTTTGATGAATGCTCTAGATCAGCGGTTCTCAACCCGTGGGTCGCGACCCCTTTGGCGGGCAAACGACCCTTTCCCAGGGGTCGCCTAAGACCATCCTTCATATCAGATATTTACATTACGATTCATAACAGCAGCAACATTACAGTTATGAAGTAGCAACGAAAATGATTTTATGGTTGGGTCAACACATGAGGAACTATTTAAAGGGCCAGAAGGTTGAGAACACTGCTCTCGATCTTCCCACGTAGGAAAGATAGGTACTGAGCCCTGCAGCCCCATATGGGCCCCACCCCTATCTCCTTTCCTACTTTTCCTTTCCTTCTTTAGAAAGGGCTCTGTGGGAGCAGGCTCTTCATTTGGCCTTTCCCCGACTTCACTGGGATTCCCCATTCTTCCCGGAGCCCGGAGCCCAGAGCTGACAACCACTCTGCTGGAAGTCTTCTAGAGGCCGCTGATGAATAGTGTCAGTCAGACCAGGGCTGGCCTTGTCCATGGGTCCCAGCATCCCAGGGGAGGCGGCCTCCATTGGCAGCTGCCCCAGAACACATGGGTTCACACTCCCTTCGGCTCCTCAAGTGCTCAGAGAGAAGGAGTCTGGCTATGGCGGATGGGGCTCCTAGGCCACATCAATGTATGTATCTATTCAACAGAAATTCCTACTTGGCAGAAATGGAGGGAAAGGACATTCCAGGCAGAGGGAGCAAAGGTTGGGGGCAGGGGAAGAGGGGTGTGGATGAAAGTCTAGATCGTATTCCAGGGGCTGCCTAGTGTATGTGGAGCAGTATCTACAGGTTGCCTCATTCACTCACTTGCACATTCATTCATCCACTTAGTGAACGTTGGTGATGGTAACAATGGTGATAGCTGGCACTTAAGTCCTTACGTGTGTTAGAGACTCTCCGAAAATCCATTATGTCCTATTGAGCCTCACCAACCACTGTGTGTGGCATATAGTGGTATTATCCCATTTTAAAGATGAGAAAACTGAGGCTCATAGGACTTCAGCAATGCACTCTCTGCCTCATTGGCCCTTAGTCTCTGGATAAGGACTCAAACAAAGGACTAGGGGATTTCATGCTAAATTTATTCCCCTAACCCACATAATCCTTATTTAGATGAGGGTACTCTTGGGGGGAAGGAAATGGATGGCTCTAGATCAGCAACTTTGTGCCAGGGACTAACTGATCACATCTTATCTTCGCAACAATCCTGAGCGGCTGGAATTGATTGTTCCCATTTTCTGGAACAGAAAACGGGGCTCAGGGGAATGGTCATTCCTGAGGTCACAATGCAAGCAGGTGGAAGAATTCACATTGGAAATGACTTCCAATCCCCTGTAGGGTCCTGCGCCCCGCATTAGAGAAGGGATCCACTCAGGTTGTTCTCCATTCTCCCGAGGCACCTCGGACACTGGCTTTTACCTCCCATCTCCCTCATATGACCAGGAAGCATAAAACTTCCCGCCTAAGTGGGCACCCACCCAGTCTGCACAATCGATCCCTTTGGCAAGCCGGAGCAGATCCCATGTTGGACGGCGGCACCTAGTGGCCACGCCTGGTAGTGCATCCTGGGTTCATAGATTGTGAACAGTCTATATTCATCCGTCACCTACCATGTGTGGAGCCTGGGGGTTCCCAGAGATGAATGAGATAAGATCCCTGCCTTTAGGGAACCACACTCTCCTTAGAGAAGACCCGTGTAGCAATAAAAATATATGTTTTTAAATATTTTAAGAAGAAAGACGTGTATCAGAATAATAGGTGGGAGACAGTGGACCCGCGCCATCTGGCTGGGGTATCTGGGAAGTCTCCCCAGCAGAGGCAGTCCTGGAGCTGGGTCTTGAATAAGGAGTAGGGAACTGCAGGCAGATGAGGAAAGGGTATTTCAGATGGGGCAGCAGGACTTGCAAAGGCTCAGGGAAGGGAGGGCTGCCAAATAAAATATCAGACATCAGGGTTACATTTGAATTTTTAGAAATAGTAATATTGTAGTTAGAATTATGATCTGTAATAACATTGCTCACACTCATTTAATTGTTTCAGGAGAGTGTTCACGGGCTTTGTACACCCCTGCCATGTGCACGATTGGCACCTGCCTGTTTTTCTGCATAAGGGGCCATAGCTTTTCATCAGCTTCTCAGAAGGGTTCCAGATCCTCAAAGGGTTAAGTTCTCCACTATGTTTGCTTTTCTGAACTGGGCTTTCCAAGACCAGGGCCTGTGCTTTAACCTCTGTGGGTCCCCAGTGCCCAGCCCAGTGCCTAATGCAAAGAGGGTATTTGGAGAAGGTTATCTGAGCAACTGACAGGTGCCTGAATGAGCATCAACTAGGCAGGTAAACATTTGCATCCAGTTCAAACACATCTCCACCCCTATTGCAGCAGCTGGCTCTCCGTCCTGTCCAGGCTCCTCGGGTCACCCTGGGCAGTACTTAGGAGGTGGGAATTGGCCCTCTGCACTTCTCAAAGGTACCCAAGGAGATGAACATTAGGGGAGGCTCCTGCATGGTTTTGAGTCCCAAAGCAGCCATCAACTGATGCATGTGACCTTGAGCATAATTTCCCCTTTCTGGGTTTTAATTCTTGTCCAACTCAAGTGTGCTAAGGCTGAACAGGTGTCCTTCCACTTAATCCATCAAGGCATGAAGCAGAGAGAGGGATGCAGAAGTGAGCAGTGTGGGCCTTCTCCCTGCTGTCCACAAGAATTCACAGTCTAGACCCCAGGGTCTGCACACAGTGACCACTCAGTATATGTGTATTAGTCAGCTGTTGTTGAGATGGTGCTGCAGAACAAACAATCCCAAATCCAATGACCTACAACAAGTAGCTATTTTTCTTACTCATAGGTTTGTATCTGTCGGTCAGCTGAGGTGGCTCCGTTTCACTCTAGAAGTTAGGTCAAGATCTTTTCCCCCTTTTTCTCTTTCTGGCTCTAGTTGTTACACAGACTAAGCCCCCGTCATGGCAGATTGCAGAATCACAAGAGGCCAAGCCAAATCAACAAGTATATGTAAAGACCCTGCTTGCATCATGTCTTCTAGAATATTCCAGGGGCCAAAGCAGGTCATGTAGACAAACTCGGCCTCCATGAGGAGGAGAAATACACTCTGCCTTCTCTCTTGTGTTGCAAAATCACTTGCAAAAGCTGCAGGTGTGTGATTCTGTTCCTGGGAAGGAGTGAAGAATTGATAACCACAGATGTTTATCTGGTGGACAGAGCCCTTCACCCCCCGGCACAGTCCCTCTCCGACACCCCCCGCAAGTGGCAGGAGTGGTCAGTGGGCTGTGGGCCCGTTGTGGGCAACAACCTCGCTAACTGTCTTCTCTGTTCCTCGGCAGGAGCTCCGTGAGTACAACGCCACGGCCATAAAAAGCCCCACCAACACAGTGACTGTGCAGGGCCTCAAAGCCGGCGCCATCTATGTCTTCCAGGTGCGGGCACGCACCGTGGCGGGCTATGGGCGCTACAGTGGCAAGATGTACTTCCAGACCATGACAGAAGGTAAGAGGTGCCAGAGGGTAGGAGGGGGGCACTGAACAGAACAACCCCGAGGGCCACCTTCCTGCAAAGCGCCTTTGCGCACATGAGAAACGGCACCCCTGCTCCTGGTGTCAGTCAGCCCTCCTTCCCTCCTGGCTGCGGTCCTCTGTGCACTGTACAAGCTGTACAACCATGTGTAAAGGCCCTGTTCTGTGGCCTGGGAAAGACTGTGATATTCCGTCCCCATCATGTCAGCCAGGCCACTTCCTTTCCCACGACTCCTGGGAGCTCAGCCCTGACTTGCAGTCGCTCTGAGCAAATCATTCTGTGGTCCAGATCTTCCTCATCTACGAAATGAAAGCATCGTATTCAATCTGAAAATGCAAAACTGCTTCATCCCTACACTAGTTCAGCAGGGAGAAGCTCTGGGGTGGAGTAGTAATATCCACCCTGGGCAAGAGAATGGGAGGTTGCAGCCCATGTGTTTTGTGTCTCCCGGTCTGGGACCACGTGGTTTCTAAGTACCCTTCCTGCTCTAATAACCTTTGAAGGGCAGCATAGTGAAAGAGTGTGGGCTCTGATGCCTGACAGATGGGAATTACAATGGGGATTCAGCCCTAAATGTATGGCCCTAAGCAACTGATGCCCTGAGCATCAGTTTTTCTCTTCTGTAAAGGGGGATGATAACAACCATCATTATCATCATAGTATAAGGATGGGGATAATGTACAGGACCTAGCACAGGGTTGGCGCTAGGTCTCACCTAGTTAGCGCTCGCCAAATAGTACTTAAGGTTATTATAATTGTCATTTCTGTGAGCCTGCGGGCCCTTCCACCAACCAGCCAAGCTCCGGGACAGCTTTGTTGGTGACAAGGCTCCAGCATTTTCCCTCACGGTGCCCCATCTCTTCCAGCATTAGTTCCTCTCTCCAATCCCTCTTCCTCACAGCCAACGTTTTCACCTTTCTCAGCCCTCCTGAATGTGGGTGAGCGCTACTGACATGGGTACCCGAGGACTGTCCCAGATCCTGTATTATTCAACAAATGTGTGGTGGCGCTAAGATTCAGGACTGACCTTGTCCCTGACTTTGACAAGCCCATCTGGTCATGAAAGCAAATGAGAGTAATAATAGAATTTAGAACGATGATGATGTTGGTGACATTGAGAATGCACTGAGTGGTTTGCAAGAGCGAGGCCAATGCGGATTGCATTTTACGCATTATCTCAGTTAAGCCCACAGCCTTGGGTCAAAGAGACTTGGGTTCAAGTGTTGGCTTTGGCCGCTTCTTAACTGTGTGACCTCAAACAAGTGTGACCTCACTAAGCCTCAGTGCCTCCTCTGTAAAATGGGTTAACGTAGGCAGTATATCACTGGGCTGTTTTGGGAATCAAACAAGATACACAGCATACTTAGCACAGCGACGAACCCTTAAAACACTCAGTAACATTAACAGCTGATATTTACTGAGTGTTTACTACATGCTTTCCACCGCAGTCCTATGAAGTGGGAAGTATGATTCCCCCCACTTTACAGAGGAGGAAACTGAGCCGCAGAGAGGTAAGTCGCTTTATGAACGTTCACACGGATCGTAAGTGGCACCACTGGGACTCAAACCCGGGGAGGCTGGCCTCAGAGTCTGTGCTTATGTGTCAGCTTCCTGTTGTCGATTTTCCTATCAACATTGAGATGGAGGTATTATTATGCCCATGTTATTGGTGAGAATTTGAGAGTCAGAGCAGTTCATGGACGTGTCCAAGGTTACTAGTTCTCCACCTGAGCATGTGACAGGTACTCTGTGAGGAGCAGGAACAGAGTCTGGGATCCTGGGAGACCCCACAGGGCACTGGGCTGTCAGGGCTCCCAGCGCCAGGCTGAGAACACTGCGCTGCGTTTTTTCCCCAGCCGAGTACCAGACAAGCATCCAGGAGAAGCTGCCACTCATCGTCGGCTCCTCGGCGGCTGCCCTGGTCTTCCTCATCGCCGTGGTTGTCATCGCCATCGTGTGTAACAGGTGGGTGGGTGCCCCCAGCCCCTCCGGGCCTGGCGTGCATCCATTCGGCCATTCCTGAGCAGTGTTTGTGAACGGAGGAGGCATGTCCATCAGTATCAGGGATGGAGAGAGGCCCGGGTCGGCCTGGCTACCCACAAGTGGCCTCTCCCACCTCCTCCTAAACGGCCACCATTAGCAGCCCATCCCATTGCCCTTGACAAGTCCACTATTCAGGGTGGCACACTGAGACACTAGTACTCCAGCATGAGGAGTCTCAGAGCAGTGGGCAGGAGGACCGCAGGATGCTTGGAGCTAAGGGGGTGGTGGAGGGAATGCAGATCGCCCTGCCTTGAGGCCCCTTCTTGATTAGGGCCGTAAGCAGTGTCAGAGGGGAGGTTATGGAGCTCAGGGAAGGCCTCCTGGCTGAGGTGGCTGGGAAGATGGAGGGGACACAGGCAGGAGGAGGTGGGGAAGAGCACCCCCGCTGGCTGGGATGGCATGTGCAGGGAGGGGTGTGGTTCCCTGACTTCTGCCAGGGGAAGGCGAAGAAAAACTCTTCCTTAAAGAATTCCCCACTTTATTTTTTTTAATATATTTTTAATGGTTTCAGAGAGGAAGGGAGAGGGAGAAAGAGACAGAAACATCAATGATGAGAGAGAATCCTTGATTGGCTGCCTTTTGCATGCGCCACACAGGGGATCAAGCCCACCAGCTGGGCACATGCCCTGACCAGGAATCAAACCTGGTTCATAGGTTGAAGCTCAACCAGTGAACCACACCGGCTGGGCAAGAGTCCCCACTGTAGAGGTCACTGGGTCATAAGGTCAGATGGACAGAAGCCCCCAGGGTTTCTGAGGCCAGGGGCCATGACCAGCGAAGACTTTGCTCTGTGAAAGGGGCTTGGCTGGAGAGGGGTTGGGGAAACAGCGAGCCTGGACTGGAAGTGGGAGAATGGGAAGAGAAGAGTGGGGCCAGGACCGTTGAGGCTGCTAGGCAAGGGCAGGTAGGGAGGCCTCTGACAGGGATGTGGTTTCAAAGGCCTGCCCACCCTCTCCCTATCACCTACTGTGGCTCCCAGCTCCCCTGGCGCCTCCAGGTGGCTCCAGCCCTTTGCTCTTGTTCCAGAAGACGGGGGTTTGAGCGTGCTGACTCGGAGTACACGGACAAGCTGCAGCACTACACCAGCGGCCACAGTACGTACACCCCAGCGGGGCCGGCACCCTTGGGTCCTGGCAACTTCTCCAGCCTTCTTTCTGCTGCATTCAGACTGAAGGACAAGCTGTCCCCTGAGCGTGCCGCGCTCACCGTCACCTCGGCCTCTGCACGTGCTGTTCCCTCTGCCTGACCTCCCTCCTGTCCTCTTTACCTGAGCATCTCTTACTCTCCCTCAGGCCTCACACAGGCCCCTCTGAGAAGCCTTCCCTGACCCCACCCCAGCGGGTTGTCCGTGTTTGCACAGCACCCCTTACCTGGCTGCGCTGTGATGGCCACTCCCTTCTCTCTCCAGCGTTATCACGGGAGCGTATAGAGACCTGGAACCGTGTCTGACACTCACCACTGCCTCCCCGGCCCCAGCACGCTTCCCATACATAGTAGTCACTACACACGTATTTATAGAACAAACACATGAGCTGAGTGAGGTGATGAGGACCCTCGAGGCCTCCTGGCATTCCTTCCTGGTGACTCCGCTGGTACCATTCACTCCCACCCACCCAGTCCCTCCATTCCCCCCCGCTGTCCCCTTCCACCTGAGGCCAGAACTGGGAGCACATATGCCACACACACCCAGCGCAACGTCCCCTCCCCAGGGGTCCAGTGGAGAGAAAAGCAGAGTAAAGATTCCCCTGTCTTAGGCCCTGGCAGAACTGACTCGGGGGGGGGGGGGGGGGGGGGGGGGGGGGGCGGTGGAGAAGGTGTGTCAGAGACCTCACTCAGGGAACAGGAATTCCCAGCGAGTCTAACATAGTTTCTCAAACTCTACTCAGTGGGGTACCCTAGGGTTCCTGATGGCCACTGGACAAAGGGGGGTCATCAGCATGGCCATTCACTTGTCACATATTTGTTGTAGCCTCCTATGTATGTATGCCAGGCCCTGTTATAGGTGCTGGGACATACAAGTAAACAAACCAAATATCCCTGCCCGCGTGAACTTATATCCTAGTGTCAGGGACAGAGAATTTAAAAAAAAAATGTCATAAATGAGTAAAGCATATGATATATTAAAAGATGAAAATGGGGGGAGGGAGGCAAGAAAGAAGCAAGTAATGGGAGTCATGGACTGAGAGTGGTGGGTTCAAGGTTGTGTTTTTAACTCGGGGAGTTGGGGTTGGCCTTGCTGAGAGGGTTTCATTTGAACAAAGATACTGAGGAGCTGGGGGAGTGAGCTGTGCCGCGATCCCTCAGGGAAGAGCAGCCAGCGCCAAGGCCCTGAGCCTGCACTGTGTCCGAAAGGTTTCAGGAACAGCCACGGGGCCAGTGGGACTGGAGCAGAGGGAGGGGGCAGGAGGGGGGAGTATGAGGGGCCACAACGTGCAGATTCTTGTCACTCATAGCAGGGCCTTGGTTTTTATTCTGAGTGAAATCGGGAGCTTCTAGAAGGATCTGAGCAAAGGGCTGACGGGCTCTGAGCTACAGTTCTGACAGGACTCCCCTGGCTGCCATGTAGACAATGCACAGAAGGGTGAGGTGTGGCCAGGCAAAGACGGAAGGAGGGACACCGTGAGGGGGCTGTTAGGATAATCCAGGGATGGTATGCTGTTGGCCAGACCAGGGGGCAGCGATGGAGACGGCGGGAAGTGGTCGGATTCTGACATAGTTTGAAGGTAGAACCACTAAATGTGTTGCAGGACTGGACGTGGGGTCGGCAAAAAGTAAAACTCAGTTTGAAGTCGAGGTTCCTGGGCTCAACAACCACTGTGGGCGTAAACGTAAAAATGGTTGAGCCGTTCAAATTTCCGGAAGACAATTTAGGTAACCGTCCCGCTGTGCTGTGCTTAGAAATGGACTTTCAGAAGTGTGAAAGCAACGAAAAGGGCAGACAAATTTAACTGCACGGAAATAAGAATCACCTGCACATCAAAGTAAAAGTCACCAATTACATCACGCCCTCCTGTCCCCCAAGTTACACAATCACGATCGTAGAGGCAGCTAAGCATACTGACTGTGTCCGTGTGCCAAGAGTTGTTTTTGCACTTTCCGTGTACGCATCCATTTAATCCTTGTCATTTCCCGCTGTGAGTTCGAGTAAACAGCTGCGCGGGCAGGGCTGGGGGGCGAACCGAGGGTGTCTGGCTGCAGCGTGCAGGCCCTTAGCCACACTGTGCTGTCTCCACCCGGCTGAGCTAGAATAAGACAGGCTCCCACACGCTGTCACCTGGAGCCATTTGGGAGCATCCCTATTTCGAGAATGAGTGAGTAACAAGGAGACAGGTGACAGCAGGGAGCTATTTTATTTTATTTTATTTTTAAATATATTTTATTGATTTTTTACAGAGAGGAAGAGAGAGGGATAGAGAATTAGAAACATCAATGAGAGAGAAACATCAATCCGCTGCCTCCTGCACACTCCCTACTGGGGATGTGCCCACAACCAAGGTACATGCCCTTGGCTGGAATTGAACCTGGGACCCTTCAGTCCGCAGGCCGACCGTCTATCCAGTGAGCCAAACCGGTTAGGGCAGGGAGCTATTTTAAAAATGGACCCCGGGATAGATTCATAGATCAACATGATCGGAAGCTCAGGCCCACTCCCTGTGTCCAAGCAGGACTGTTTTGAAGCCCTGCCCGCCTGGGGTTCCTTATCCACTAGCAGCCCTGTGTGGTCAGGACACTGGAGGAAGCCGACAGGTGTGTGACCGGCTGAAGTCCCCTTTATGGGCTCCGTCATGTTGTTCCATCATTCAGCAGGTGCTGAATGAATACTAAGGGCTGTGGTGCCTGGATGTGGAGCCAGAGGGACTGATCTGATTTCTCATTCTTACTCCGCCACTGGCCAGCAAGGTTTCCTTGGGGAAGTCATCGAACCTCTCTGAGTCTTGGCATCTTTATTTATTTTATTGATTTCTTCCTTCTTTTTTTTTTTTTCAGAGAGGAAGGGAGAGGTAGAGCAAGATAGAAACATTCATGATGAGAGAGAATCATTGATTGGCTGCGTCCTGCATGCCCCACACTGGGGATGGAGCCCACAACCCAGGCATGTGCCCTGACCAGGAATCGAACCATGGCTTCCTGGTTCACTGAGTTATGCTGGCCGGGCTGGCATCTTTATATGGGAAGTAGCAGGAATGGTACTTCTTTCACAAAGTTGTGAGAAGTAAATAAATGAATAGATATTAAAGTGCTTTGTAATAATATTAAACAACTAGGGGCCTGGTACACAAAAATTTGTGCACTTGGGGGGGTCCCTCAGCCCAGCCTGTGCCCTCTCACAGTCTGGAACCCCTCAGGGGATGTTCACCTGCTGGCGTGCCTGGCCAGCCTGGGTGAGGGGCTCATGGCTGTTTGTAGGCTGGCCAAGACCCCCAGTGGGGACTCTCACCCCATGGGGGTGTGGCCAGCCTGGGTAAGGGCCTGAGGGCTGTTTGCAGGCTGCCATTGATCCAATGTTCCAGCGAGGCTGGCTGGAATCAGGTTTCTGGGGTTTATTTATCTTCTATAATTGAAACTTTGTTGCCTTGAGCAGAAGCCTAGGCAGGCAATGAAGCCTCCTGTTTGCTTCAGCTCAGGGCCTTCTATAATTGAAACTTTATTGCCTTGAGCAGAGGCCCAGCCAGCCTAGGCAGGCAGTTTCCTCCATCAGTGGTGCAACGGAAGCCTCCTGTTTGCTCTAGCTCTGTGGCTGCCAGCTGCCATCTTGGCTGGGTTAATTTACATATAGCCACTCTGATTGGCTGGTGGGCGTGGCTTATGTGTAATGGAGTGAGGGTCAATTTGCATGTTACTCTTTTATTAGATTAGATAGCCATTATAAAAGTTCATTGTAACGCTTCATTATAACAGTTAACAATCAGTCAGTGCCTTTTATTTGCCAACTACTCTACTAAGCCCTTTAAAAAGATTCTCATTTAATCCCTGCAAGCCCCTTGTGAAGTAGGTCCTGTTTCTTTGTGACCATCATTCCTGGCAGATCCAGAATTCAAGCCCAGGTCTCTGAATGCCTGGTCTCTCCTCGCTCGTCCTGAATTTCCCCACGTAGGTTCAGGATGAGAAGCGATGGCTCTGACAGTCATGCCTCATCTAACCACCAGCCCAGTCTTTTCTGAAGAGTCTGCCTGCAGAGGTCTTCATGCAACCTCAGTTCAGCAAATGCCCCTCCTTGGAGCCAGGTCCTGTGCAAGGCTGTGGCCATGAGGAGCTCCTCTTTGATTCCAAGGGACAAAGCTGGGAAGCAGCAGGAAACACTGGCAGGATAGACTCAGCCAGACTCCCTGGATTCAAACCCCACTCCTGCCACTGATTGTCTGTTCCATGCCCCCTCGGGCAGGTCCTTTCACCTTTCTTATGCCATCGTTTCTTCACCCAAGAAAAAGGAGGTGCAACATTAGGTTGGGCCAAATGAAATGGCCGTTTTTGTAGGCCCAATGCAGTCAAATGTCTTAAGGCTCAGCCTAATAAATAGCATTTACCTGGTAGGGTTGTTAGGAGGATTCACTGGGTCAATTCCTTTCAACTGCCTAGAACAGGGTCTCCTGCCTGGGAATCCACACTGAACTGCGAGGCAATGGTACTCTTAATGGTGAGGTGAAAACAAAGGGTCACAGAAGCAGGATGGCTTCACTCAGAGTCCTGCATTCAACACGTGTTTATTGAGCACCTACTGCGTACCACCTTCACATATGTGCTCCAGAGAAAATATTCTGGGCCTATAATTCCAAAATGATATTCTGAATATGGGAGGGTACACACATGTGGATATTTTTCCAAGGAGCAGAGTCATAGCTTTTGTCAAATTCTCAAAGGCACTCATGACCCCAAAGAGGTAGAGAGGGAAAGAGAGGGCACATTGATGAGTGATGCAGTTCTTCCATCAGTAAGCATTTAGTTAGCACCCTCCTTGCCAGGTCCTGGCACAGCCTATGTGCCCTGGAGGAACAAGGGTAATGCAAGCCCTCCCAGGCAGCAGAGTGTTTCTGAAAGGAGGGGGCGTGGCTTTGAGCACGCATGTCTGGGAGCCCTGATGCAAGGTAAAAAAGCCATATAGACATCAGGGCCAGAGGAGTGGGTGTGGAGACAGGGCTGCGGGAGCTGGAGGAGAAAGCATGGGTCTCCACGGAGAGATCCAGGCAGGCTTCACAGAGGAGGTGACATTTTGATCTTGACAAAAGAGGAAGAGAAGGGTGATCCATGTAGAGGGAGCCCCATGAATAGAAGCACAGAGACAAGAACTTGTGAGGTGTTTCTGGGACCTCTCCGTAAATCATGGGGCTTCCATGGGCCCATCACTGAGGGCATGGAATGCCAGGTGAAGGCACTTGCCTCTGTCCTCCTGATCACCACTCTGGCCAAGACTTGGGGATGGCATCTGATTGGTGAGCAGCACTCAAGTAGGCTTTGAGCTCTTTCTGTGTTTCTCCTTAGCACCCTGAACTGACCCATTCCTGTCCTCCCTCCCAGCTGACCCAGCAGAAAGGGCTTCCCCCAGTTCTATTAGGAGGGAGGCTAAAAGTCAGCCCCCAAGACCCACAGGCCAATCAGAGTCCGAACAACAAAGGGAGCATCTCCAGGGGGAGCTTGTGTCTCTGCTCTGAGTGGGGGGTTAACTTGGGGAAGAAGGAGTCCTGGCTGAATACTCCAGGAGGATGCAGGGACCAGATCTGGTTGGACTTCATCCAGGAGGCAGTGAGCATGGTAATTAAAAGGACTGGCCCTTGGCTCAAGCCTGACAGACCTGGGTTCAAATCCTGGCTGTGCCATTGGCTAGCTGTGTGGCCTTGGCCAGATGACTTGCCTCTCTGAGCTGCGGTTTCCACATGTGTGAAATGGGAATAATGATACCTTCCTCAGGAATAATTATACCCTCCTCACACTGTCGGGCAGAGGAGAGAGAGTATGCATATGAAGACCCTGGTGCAGTGTCAGGCACAGACAAAGGCCTCAGTAAATAGCAACTGCTAGTCTTCTATCTCAGTCATCTGATTCTGCTCAGCTCTGACACTGAGCGTCTATTGTGTGCAGAGCTTTATGCAGTGCACCAGAGAAGGCGGGGTGAGGAAAGAGCACATGCCCACCCCTCCTCCCAGGCTCCCACAGGCTAGCCTGGTGGTTCTTAACCTCTTTGGTGGGGAGGGTCTCAGGCTCCCCTGAGACTGCTGAAAGTTTTGGATCCTATGGCCAGAGAAACAGAAGGTTGCATATATGTGTATATAAAATTACAAGATAGGAAAATCCAGAAAAGTCTACACGCGGGGATGAATTTTGAAGAACTTTTACTTGCAACAATATTAATTTCAGAGTTTTCAGACTATAAGGAACATGCATTGGTTTTATAATTCAAAAAGGCAATAATAATAAATGCATTCCATCTTAAGAAATTGCCAGACTCCACCCCCTGTCCCACCTCAAAACCCACCCTGGAACTGCCAAGTGGTTCACAGACTCAGATTAAGAAACCCTGGCCGAAAGGACAAATAATCCCAAATAAAGCTCATGTGTCAGGGCAGCGGGTATCAAACTTCTCTGTAAAGAGCCAGATAGGAAATACTTTAGGCTTTGGAGCCATATAGTCTCTAGTTTAGCTACTCAACTCAGCCACAGGCAAAAGGAATGTGTGTGGCTGTGTTCCCATAAAACTTTATTTATAAGACCTTATTACAGAACAGATAGTGGGCTAGTTTGCCAATTCCTATTTAGAGGTTCCACCTTCTGGATTCCTGGAATGTCTGAAACGGAGGCTGATAGTGGTCAACTAACGTGTCCAAGGTCACACTAGCTGAGCAGGGTTGTTGGCCCCACTCATCAACCAACCAAGTCTTACTTATGACCCGGGGACTCCAGCTCCCAGCTCCTACAGCTGCTACCAGAAAGTCATAGCTCCCGGAGCAGGGGGAGGGTGTGGGCAGGGAGCTGGGGAAGCCAGAGGGAAGCCTGGGCTGGGAGAGGGCCAGATGGTCAGGGAAGCGGAAAACCAGTTATCTGGGAGGGGCAACATGGAATGGATCATCTTTCCCTTTTTTCAGAGCTTTTGTGGACTCAGTGCTGGGGTCAGAATTTGGGTCTTTGACATCCAAGTCACCTCCTTCCTTCCTCTGCATAAAAAAATAAAAATTTACATCAGATCAGGAATTATGTCCATATCCTGCCTCATGCTGAACAACAGGGAATTTGAGATCCAGAAAGGTTGAAGACTTGGCCAGTGGGGGGCTCCGGAGGTAGTCCCAGGAGCCATGGTGAGATAGCCTCCAGGCTCTGGCGCTGCCTGGGAGGGCTGAGGCAGCCAGGGTCTCCTCAGGGGAGAGTAGGCTTGAATTGGGCCTTGAGAAATAGGGGGACCTCCTTAGCAGAAGCCCAAGAACACAGTCTATGGCCTGCTCCTTCTGTATTTTTGTTACAATTCTCCCCTTTCCTTCTTCACTTCCTCCTCCTGATTCTCTATCACAAGAGTGACAACCCTTTCTATCCTTTCTTCCTTTTATGCCCACACACGTAACAGACATTGCTAATCAATCCTGACAGTCTTTCAGCAGCTCCAGGAAGTCAATTAAAGTTGGAACAAGAGCTAGAACCTATTTGCTATCCCTGCTAAGCAATCTGTTCCCCTCACCCTCTGCTCAGTGCCCATCTGCTCACCGAGGCCCAGAGAGGTCAGGTGACCTGTAGGGGGGTTGCCAAGTTCTTGGGGGGGACCACTTGGGAGTATATGTCCATCCATGGCTGGACTGGCTCTCCCCTTTCCATTTGTCCACATCTTGAATCTGTGCATTTGACCAAGCCTAGTCTTATCCCTCAGTGACCCCAGGCATGAAGATCTACATCGACCCATTCACCTACGAGGACCCCAATGAGGCAGTGCGGGAGTTTGCCAAGGAAATTGACATCTCCTGTGTCAAAATTGAGCAGGTGATCGGAGCAGGTAGGTGGCTGGTGCCTTCCCGGGTACTGTGACTTCCACCATGTGTAACCACCCCAATGTGTGCTCCTGAGACAGCAGAGGATGTGGGGCAGGACCCTCAGAGAACCTTCCAAGCCCTGAAGGCTCAGAATGCCCAATGGAAAAGTCCCTCCAAGGTCATCCAGTAAAACTACCTCATCAAAAGATAAGGACACTGAGGCACGGGGCTGGGAAGGAATTTGTACATCACATCAGTGGTTGAGCTAAGTCTGGAACCCAGTTCTCTGGACTCAGTCCAGTGCTTCCTTCCCACCACTCATCCCATGTCCCACCCTCCATCTCCCCAGGTTCCCTTACATCCTCACACCATGCCATCCAAACACCACGGGACAGCCATGAAGAGTTTACTCTTACTCTCAAAGGTGGGCCCCCATATGCTACAAAGGGATTCTGTGTCCAAGAAGATGAGTTGAATATTGAGGAGGCCCCAGGAAGGCGGGGGGGAGTTACAGAAAGCAGAGAGGTGACACTTCCACCTGGCATGTGACACCTTGCCCCTCTTGGTGTGTCTGTCCAGGGGAGTTTGGTGAGGTGTGCAGTGGCCATCTGAAACTGCCAGGCAAGAGAGAGATCTTTGTGGCCATCAAGACGCTCAAGTCAGGCTACACTGAGAAGCAGCGCCGGGACTTCCTGAGCGAGGCCTCCATCATGGGCCAGTTCGACCACCCCAACGTCATTCACCTGGAGGGTGTTGTCACCAAGAGCACGCCCGTGATGATCATCACTGAGTTCATGGAGAATGGCTCCCTGGACTCCTTCCTCCGGGTAGGAGACCACGGGCGGGACAGGAAAAGGAGTGGCGGACATAGCTTCATACAGTCAGAGCCTCAAAGGGTTTGGGAAAAGATCTAGACCGGGAATGGCCTGTCGGTTTGCCACTTTCCATTCCCTTACCCACAGCCGACATCACTCATCAATCCCAGAAATCTCTCCAGCCGCACTCAGAAGCAAATCTCAGGCTCAGTCCAGGAAACCACAACCAGTTGGTCAGAGTTAGCAAACAACCTGAAATTGGTTGCCATCCATGTTTTCAGACAGCCTCCTCATTAGGCACAAGGGAAGACTGAGGCTCAAGAGGTAGAGTTTGCCAGGGTCATCCAGGGGGTCAAGGTGAAAGCCAGGACTGGGAACCAGGTCCTTAGGCCCGTCGTCCAGAATTTTCACTAAATTTTGGATTCCTCCTGGGCACTACAGGCCAGGGGAGGAGTTCAGAATGAGGAAGGTGCAGTCAACCAGGCAGACGGCACTGATGGGGAGTCGGAAGCATGCCGTTGGCCTAGCTGCCATTTAGCAGATATTCTTCAAGCACCTCGTACGTGCCAGGCCCCTTCCGTATACCCTCTGGTTGAACTCAGAAGGTGATTGTCACTCTCCCCACTTAACACACACATGAGGAAACAGACTCGGAGAGGTGAGGTCATTCGTCCGAGGTGGCATAGACGGCAAGGGGTGGAGCCAGATTCAAACCAACCATGTCTGCTTCACAGTCTTGTTCTCTCCACCCCCCTGAAAGGGGCCTCTCCCAGGCCTACCTCGAGCACCTGAAACGGAGCCTACGCCAGGGGGCGGGGCCCTGCCTTCCCTTTGTGAACGCGATGTAGAGTCTGATTCAGACCCTTCCACTGACTTTGCGTTTTCTCCACTTCCCCTGAAGCAAAACGATGGGCAGTTCACAGTCATCCAGCTGGTGGGCATGCTGCGGGGCATCGCGGCCGGCATGAAGTACCTGGCGGACATGAACTATGTCCACCGCGACCTGGCCGCCCGCAACATCCTCGTCAACAGCAACCTGGTCTGCAAGGTGTCCGACTTCGGCCTCTCACGCTTTCTGGAGGACGATACCTCAGACCCCACCTACACCAGCGCCCTGGTAAGATGCGCAGGGAACCGTGGGGTCGTGGTGCCAGGAAAGAGAGCATTCGCATGCAACTCCCCCTGCAGTGCGTTTTCACCTGCTCATGCCAAGCGCTGTGCTGGGCCCTGGAGATGAAGAGACGTAACGTGGTTTCTGCTCTCGTGAAGCTCACAGGCTGGTGGGGGACACATATGTTCAGAGCAACGTGGAGTGACAGGGCTATAGGCCAGGAGACCAGCTTAAGGAGGCAGAGGAAGGCTTGCTGGAAGGGGGTGCCATCGGAGCTGAAGGCTGAAGGGCCGGTAAAAGTGAGTCAGGCGCCATGTTCTCATGGTAAGATGCTACTAGAATGCAGGCTTCGAGGTTACAGTGGTGAGCAAGAGTTTGGGAAGTTAGGCCGGGCCAGGACTTGGAGATCCTGAGTGCCCATGCTCACGACTCTCTCCTGAAAGCAGTTTGGGTTGGTGAAGGGTTTTAATAGAAAGGAACAGGACACAGTCCCTGCCCTCAGAGAGCTCAGAGACAGTACAGTCGGAGCCAGGCAAGTAGCAAACGATCGGAGTACTGCTCTGTACGGGAAGTGCCTCCCTCCTTGATGAAGAGATACAGGCACAGGTGTGGGATTCAACAGAGGGAGTAACCATTGGGACTTAAGGAAAGACTTTCAGAGGGACTTCAGGACGAGAAGGAGGTTTTCAGAGGGGAGAGTGAGGAAGACTACTGCCTGCAGAGGAACAGCATGTGCAAATGCCCCGAGGCCTGAAGCAGTCTGGTGAGTTTGAAGAGTAAGAGGCTTCCTATGACTGGTACGCCACAGGGCATATGGCAGGGCATGTTGAGAGCAGAGGCCAGACCAGTCAGCTTCCCACCCATCCACCCTCCTCATTGTGCTCCACAGGGTGGGAAGATCCCCATCCGCTGGACAGCCCCAGAAGCCATCCAGTACCGGAAGTTCACCTCAGCCAGCGACGTCTGGAGCTATGGCATTGTCATGTGGGAGGTGATGTCGTACGGGGAGCGGCCCTACTGGGACATGACCAACCAGGACGTAAGTCTCTAGGAGAGAGCGTCTCTGGCCAGCCCGATGGGGAAGGGGAAGATCTGCATTCCTGGCCTTTTGCTGATCTCCAGGAGAGTGGGAGCGCCACCTCTGAGATCCTGGGCAGGGGCAGCTCCCAGCCTGGATTGGCTGACTCACATGTCTGCACAGAACCCCAAACTCTCCATGGGCTCAGGAGTAGGGAGGTCCATCATCTACAAATCAGCCAATCTCAAGGATGTATTCACCTTGTGGCCAGCCCTGAATGAGACTATGTCTGCCCCTCAAGTGTTTAATTTGGGGACAATACAATTGCTCCGGGCATCAGATGCAGTTATCAGGAACTTTTAAAATCAGGTGCTAAACTGGAGAAGGCAAATGTTGAGACAAGATCAGTGTGGGCCCGATCAGCCAGGAAGTCTTCACGGGACAGAGGGACTCACACAGCCGTGGGACTTGCAGACGTGAGGGATCCCAGTGGAAAAAACAGCCTGTGCCAAGGCCCAGAGACAGAGCGGTGAGAGGTTGTGTTGGAAGCAGACAGGAAAGCTGGTCGGAAAGGTTGATGAGGTTCAGTACTGGGGTGTTTGAAAGCCAACTCAAGGAATTCCTCTTTGCAAGTGCGGACAGGGAGGACTTGAAGGAGCTGCCTGCGCAGGGAGGGTGACCCTCTCCAGCTGGGGAAGATGAGTCTGGCCCTAGTGGCAGGACAGATCGCAGGCAGGTGTTCGAGTTCCATTCCCTGACAGAGGAGCCAGATGGCAGTGATGGGAAGGGGTACGAGTCTGTGCTGTGAAGTCTGACAAGGAAGGTATGGAGCTGTAAATGGCACTGGCATCAAGAGTGTGGTCACCAACCAGAAGGAGGAGTCCTCAGGCCATCAAAGCCAGGAGGGGCTCCGAGACGGGAGAGGGGGTGGGTCCTGAGGCAGAGGCTGTCTCGGGGTTGTGGATTTCCTAAGACTGGGGTTGGGGAGGCAAGCACCCAGCTGCCAGGTTAGACTGGGGCTATACCTTGGTAGGAACCCAGGTGAGGTCCATCCCTGGGTTGGACCTGGAAGGTTGCCTGGAACAGGTATGTTCTGAAGTGCCCTGGAGGAAAGGTAGGCCAGGCCAGAGGGCAGATGCTCTTGCCCACCACCCAACCTACTCAGCCCCTCTGTTGTCCCCAGGTAATCAACGCCATAGAGCAGGACTATCGGCTGCCCCCACCCATGGACTGCCCCAGCGCCCTGCACCAGCTCATGCTGGACTGCTGGCAGAAGGACCGCAACCACCGGCCCAAGTTCGGTCAGATTGTCAACACGCTGGACAAGATGATCCGCAACCCCAACAGCCTCAAAGCCATGGCGCCCCTCTCTTCTGGGTATGGCCCTGCGCCTCTCTATGGCTCCGCCCCAGCTGGCCCTTACTCTCTCCAAATACCCTCCCCACCCTGGCTACCCTCTCTCAAGCGGATATTCTGCCTGAATTGGGATGGAGAAGGATAGTTTTTTGAGTATCTGCATTGCTCTGGGGTGCAGAGGAGTGCAGGACACAGTGCACACTGGGTGGGAGAGGGGGCACTTTTAAAGAATGGAGAGATAGGATGGTGTTTAAGAACAGTTAGCAGAATCTTGGTTAGTGAATGGATTTACGCATCACTGAGTTTCCTCCATAACTACCCTCACACTCAAACCTATACTCTATAACCTGTGTTTGCATTCTCCTTGACACAGCCCACCCTGACACACACATGCACACACACACATGCACGCACAAGAACATGGTCCTACACATATGTATGAACATAGGCACAAATGCTCATACTGATGCTCTCCCTCTCACCAACACAATCTCATACGTGGATATACCCATTCTCACACTCACACTTACATCCATAGGCACCTGAGCACACACATTTAGCAGTACAGACTCACCACACACACGTGCCCTCACAGCGGGCTCATCACACCTGTAGCCACCATAGCCTTGCCTGGGCGCTGTCACAGGCCCCACTCATGACCCTGCCCTCTCTGGGACTGTCAATCACTCAGGGATTCTGAGGGGCGGGGGTCCAGTCTAGGGGTCCAGGGCTAGCTGTGTCAGAGACTCACGCACCAAGTTCATGTGGCCAACAGATCATGTTGGCCTCGACCTGTCGCTTCTCACCTTGACCCTGAGTCAACAGCTCCTGACTCTCCGGATACAAATACTGTGAGCTTTTAGCCTAATGAGCCAGCCAGAAAGTCATTCCCATTAGTGCACCAGCTTTGTCTGGACTTTGGAGAGTCGGTCCACAATTCAGCTTCTTACAGCACAAGCAGGGTGGGCGAGGATGGAGATTGGCACTGGCGGAGGTGGCAGGGGTCGTCAGCAGTGAGTCCCCCTGAACTCCCTCCTGCTGAAATAAGAAGTGTGTCCCGCCTCACACGTGGTCCAGCCTCTCAGCAGTCCCTGCAGAGGCCTCCCCAGACTTTCCAGGTGGCCCCAGCTGTGGGTCCTGCACACTGGCTTTCTCATATTCACACGTTTATGTGTGCACATGTATGCGGGTTCAAACTCACAACTATCCACGGGGAGATACGCACATACATGCACACTCACCTGTGTTCATGCTGACGGATACACACAAGCAAGTAAACCTGCAGCCCATCCTTACCCTCTCCCCTCTGCTAGCGTGTGCCCTGACCCTCTCTGTTGCCCCCCCACCCCCACCCCTAGAATCAACCTGCCGCTGCTGGACCGCACGATCCCCGACTACACCAGCTTTAACACGGTGGACGAGTGGCTAGAGGCCATCAAGATGGGGCAGTACAAGGAGAGCTTCGCCAATGCTGGCTTCACCTCCTTCGATGTCGTGTCACAGATGATGATGGAGTAAGTGCCCAGCTGCCTCCACCCACCCTCCCGAGCGGGGGGCTCAGGAGAGTGGAAAACAGGCAGTGTCCCCGCAGGAATGTGGGGACCAACGGGTGAGGTGGCCAACCTTGGAGTCGCATTCTGATCGACACCCATGTCCGCCTGCCACCCGCTGGCTGTGTGACCTTGGGCAAATCACAGAAGCTCCCTCAGCCCCAGTTTTTCCTTCTGTGAACTGGGGGTTTGTAGGAGGAGCAACAGAGAAATAGAGTGGGTACCTAGTAAATGCAGCTTCCTTTCCCAGGAGCAGCGGAGGTGGCACACCTAGACCCCTGACTCCCAGCCACAGCTTCTTCCACCTCATGCAGTCACTCGCTTCAGCTCCAGACGCCCACCCCTCCCCCACACCCTTCGCCCCTTTCCTCGCTCTCTCTCTCTTTCTCTCTCTTTTTAATATTTGTATTGACTTCAGAGAGAGGAAAGAAGAGAGGAAAGAGAGAGAAAAACATCAATGATGAGAGAGAATCATTGACTGGCCATCTCCTACTGTACATCCCCCACTGGGGATCAAGCCTGCTACCCAGACATGTGCTCTGACTAGGAATCGAACCATGACCTCCTGGCTCATAGGTCGACGCTCAAGCACGGAGCCACGCCGGCTGGGCCCCTTGCTCTCGTTAGCAGGAAACCCTGGAGAAGCCCAGGCAGCTCTCTGCCTGACCCACAGTCCCCTCCACACCACCCCCCCATTTCCCTAACGCACGTGCTTTTCTCCCAAAGGGACATTCTCCGGGTTGGGGTCACCTTGGCTGGCCACCAGAAAAAAATCCTGAACAGTATCCAGGTGATGCGGGCACAGATGAACCAGATCCAGTCTGTGGAGGTTTGACATTCACCTGCCTCGGCTCGCCTCTTCCTCCAGGCCCTTGCCCCCTCCACCCCACATGCCGGCCTCCCTGGTTCTCTGTCTACCGAAGGGACAGCCACCTGCCAGGAGGCCACGGCAACAGGAAGAACCAAGCAGCCCGCCAGCCATGAGCCATCACCAAGAGCACGTGCAACTCAGATGATGGGGATAAAAAGGGAACGGGGACCGAAGGAAACAGATCCTGGGAGGGGGCGGGAAATCCAAGGAATATTTTTTAAAGAGGATTCTCTTAAGGAAAGCGATCATTGTTCTTGGGGAAAAAGGAAAGGGCTTGGGAGATTCATGCGATGGTCCAGCTGGAGGTCAAACACCGCTTCTCTCCGACTCCCTCCGGGAAGGCGACCTGGCCGGAGCCGAGGACCACTTTCAGGAAAACAAAATGTGAAAGGGAGAGACCAGGGTCACTCTTCTCTCCCGTCCCCAGGCCTCGTTCAACAACCACGTGCCGGGCGGACAGACGGGCAGCCACCCGGGAGCCACTCTGGGAACATCCATTCCTACTGCCACTGGGCAAACAAGAATTTTTTCTGTCTTTGGAGAATATTTTAGAAACTCCAGTGAAAACGACGTGTTTCTCCGGATTGGCTTATGGGGCCGAAAAGGGACTCTTGTCTTCCTGGGTCAGGGAGATCACAGGGACCCGGGAAGGTCCTCCACCCTGAGGCTGCCACCCTCCAGGTCAGCAGCTCCACGTCCATTATCACGGGCACAACTGGCCGCCCGGCCCGCGGGGCGCCCGCTCCCGACAGCCCCCACATGGAGGACTGGTGCTGCAGTGACCGCCGTCAGCTACAACTGCCACTGAGGACGGTTGTGCCTGCGTCTGGGTTTGTTTACAGCGATTCGTGGACTGGGGGGGGAGGGAATATTTTGGTCAGGGGTGAATTTGGTTTAGGGGTTTGTTGGTTGTTGTTTTGTTTGTTTGGTTTTTTTTTTTTAATGACAATGAAGTGACACTTTGACATTTCCTACCTTTCGAGGACTTGATCCTTCTCTAGGAAGAAGGTGCTTTCAGCTTAATGACTTAGGCAATACACCAAGGGCGAGATTTTATATGCACATATCTGGATTTTTATATGGTTTTCACTGACACCCTTCCCCTCCTCCGCCTGAATAGAGTTCCCGCCTGCCGCCAGGCCTCACCAAAGCCAACTGCCACAGGGCCATCAGGGCCACTCAGACTGATTGAGATTTGGGCAGAGCTGGGGTGGGGGGGGGCAAGGGGAAGGAGCATCCCTCCCCCAGGACTGTTTTTGAAAGCAACCGATGGAGCAGGAAGTAGGTTCTGAGGCTGCAGCGCCAGAATTCTCTGCCCACCTGTCGGCTCTCCTTCTGCCCCGATATGTTCAGTGCTTTCCAGGCAAATAGGCCCCTTGGAGGTTCCTGAGTTGCCCTCACATGGCCAGATCCCAGTTTCGCCTCTGGGAGCCCAAACCAAGCTGCATCAGGCCCGGGCCCGGGTCATTCACTGTGATACCCCAGCTTCACCCTCAGAGATGCGTGCAGGCAGCTCCTTTCCTCCCTGCGAGAAAGCGTGTTGTTCTCCTACCCCCCTCCCTCCTCCAGACCTTTGCCCAGATCTGAAGGGTCTTGGCCATGGGAACACCCATCAGCTAGAGGGTCTGGCCCATCTCCCTCCTGTGAGCAAATGCAGCGCCTGAGCAGACCAACCGGTTAGTGAATTGAATGGAAATAAACACTTTAGTTATAAAAAGACCTCTGTTCTCTGTCAGTTCCGAGAGAGAGACCCTGGCACTATTGGAACTTGTCTGATGACTCATGATGCTCTTCCTCGCTCAGGGTTCTAGAAGGCCCAGGGCTGAGAAAGCACATGGAGGACGCCCAAGTCCATGTGGCTTTTCTGGCTCAGGCTCGTCAAAAGCACAGGCAATGGAAGAAGTGACTTGGAAGTCACGCTTGCTCTCTGCAGGATGCCTCAGGAGCAGGGAGCTGGTGGTGCACTCAGCTCACCGGGGCCAGGGGGCGGGGTCTAGGGATGAGGGTCCCGGAGGACTCATGGCCCACCCCCCCCACCCCCCCCACCCCCGTCAAAGCCGCAGGAATGATCACCTTTTCCTGGTCAACTAATCTCTGCGCAAATGGGCTCCTACTCACGTAAACTCAGAATTCTTTGTGGAAGAGGAAGCAGAGAATCTAAAGCAGTGGCAGGGCGGGGGGGGGGGGGGGGGGCGCGGTCAGAGATGCCTCATCTCAGGACCTTTCCCTTTGTCCATGGGAGACTGACCCGTGGGAAAGCTCAGGTCACTGGTGGCCAGCTAAAGCTTCTGGGGGTCCGACAGCATCCAGCATGGCCCAGCCCGTCGTCTGTCACTCACCTGTTCTCCGGAGCCTGAGATGCAAAGGGAAGGAAGGGATTAGAGGGGAGCAACCCGCCCCCACCCTGGAGGAGGGAACAGCAGAGTAAGCCACAGGGAAGGCCTTGGCTGGTTTCCCTAAAACTGGCCAGTCTTGGCCCAGTTAGCCACCCTTGTGCCCCAAAGATGCCCGGCACGGGTGGCAGCTGTCCCAGCACACAAGGTCACCTTCTGGAGAGAGCTGCCCTGATGCTCTTCAGATTAACTCTGTCTCCCCAGCCTGCCCCCGCCCCCCCCCCCCCACTGCTCTGGGGCCACCACAGGGGGCTGGCACTCAGTGCTTCCTGTCAGATGGCTTCCTGCGTTAAGCCGATAGGCTGGTGTCTGCTCGCCAGCATGTCTGCCCATCCACCCTCCAGAGCCCTGCGTCCTCAGTGATCCTGGGCCCCCCCGTGCCTGCTTCTCAAGAGTAAGGGTGCTCCCCTGACCCTCTGTGTCTCCATTTCGGGATGACGGACAGATGTCACTGTGACCATCCAGGGTGCCTGCCTCTTGCTGCTGGAGCAGCTCCCCCACCACCTCTTGCTTCTCAGCGGGAAGTGGCCGGCCTGAGCCGCCTGCCCGCTGCCTGGTTACTAATCCCTTCCTGGCTCCATGGCCCCAAGTGCCAGCCCCACCTGCCCAGCAGTGTGAGGAGAGTTTCCGGCTGCTCTGCACGCAGTTGGTACTTGAGGAAAGAAAAGCTGCCTTGTAACGGGGGCCAGGGCACCGTGGAAATGGGACCAGCTGCTCTGAGAGTGTGACAAGCAGATCCCCACAGGCCAGCCTGGGCAAGAGCGGTGCCACCCCCTCCGCCCCTGCTGCTCCACAAGCCCCCAAAATGAGCTTTGTTGATAATCAGCAGGCTTCTTCGTGGGGGATGATACCTATCAACCGGTAAGACGTGGGCAGACCCATCAGAATAGATCATGGAAGTGCAGCGGACACTTAAGGGACTCCGGGCAGTGGCTGTTTACTGACCAGTGGTGCCTCCTGCCCATATGGCATCAGCTGGGCTTTCCCCATCTTTTCTAGTTGGTCCCCAGACTGCCTCCGCTCAGGGAGCTCTCTGCCACCCCCTTGTGTGCAGTCACTAGCCTTGCACCCCTCTGCCATCGGGCTCATCTCCAGAAGACAGGCAGCTCCGGAGCCCTGCCCCTGCCTAGCTCTTCCTCACACCTGGCTGAAGCATAGGAAGGACCCAGGCCTCTGGTCCCCACCTCCCCCACCCCCCCACCCCCAAATGCTGAGCCCTTGGCCACTCGTGGCTGTCTCCTGGGCCCCTGCAGTTCCAAGACTGGTACCACAGGATGGAAGACTCTTGCCAAGGGAAAGCAGTGTAAACGCAAAGAACAGGAGGCCGCAGGTTGCTAGGGAAAATGCATCCTGGCAGCCTTGCTCTTGTCACTTAATTAAGATGTGGGTCTGGGCAAGTCACTTCCCCTCACCGAGCCTCAGTCTCCTACACATAAAATGAGAGGATTGAACTGGTGAGCCAGGTGAGGAGGCACTATTTCCTCCCCTAGGTAGGGGGGAAACCGAGGTTCAGAGAGGGGGAGTCGCTTGCTCAGCATTACCCAACCAGGAATGGGCAGAGCAAGGCTGTGTTTTATCTGCTGCCATTGCCCACACCACACACTCCATCAGAGGACATCAGGTACTTGGTGTCTGATGCTGGCTGGTAAGAGAAGGGAAAGCTCAAGTAGGCTGGGGTTGTCAGGGCAGGCTTCATGGAGGAGGCTGTCTTGAAAATGACAGAGGTTGAGAGAAAGATCATTGCAGGGGAGCGGTAGAGTATAACCAAAAATTCAGAGGCTGGAATGCTCCAACCATGAGGAGTTGTGTCTGCCTGGGCCAGAGGGAGTGATGGGAAGTGGGGGTTGATGTACTCGGAGAGTGAGGCAGTTTGCCCATGATACACAGTCCAGCCACAGCAGGTTCTTGAGCAGGAGAGCAGCAGACTGAGCATCGGGTTCCGGGAGGAGTCAGTTCAGCCATCAGGTGGTGGCAGGGTGCCTCACAGCTTCCCCTTCCCCCGGGAAGAAGAGCTCCCTGGAGAAGCCCTCGTTTATTCCGGGAGGATCCAGGCCCTGCTGGTTCATTATCCATCCTCACTGACGCATTTAATCCACAGAGTCACTCCAGCTGCTAGGAGCAGCAGGGTTGGGTTTTGTGCTACCCGATTCTCAATTCAGCTTCGTTTCATGTTACCCGCCCCATTCCCTCCAGGCCTCTGTGAGAGCTACCAGGCCCTGACCAGAGCTGAGTAGATGTGGGTGGCAGTGACGGCCTGGGCAGGCAGAAAGGCGGGCATGGCAGAGCCCTGGTGTGCGCTGGAGGTGGCATACTAACTGCTCAGGGTGCCCAGCTCTGCCCTGGTGGCCCTGGCCCTGGTGGGCTCTCCCAGGAAGGGGCTGGGGTCCTGCTCTTTACCACAGTGTGTTATGCTGGGGAAATCCAGAGGGAAGTTGGGGAGCCACTCTGTGCATGCACACACCAGCGGCCGGCCTTGACCCAGCCTCCCGGGAAACAGGTCCTGCCACGGACCATCTTGGAGAACGGCCTCAAAGCTGGCCAGTGTCCCTTCAGGGAAACCAAGGTCAGAGTATTGGTCCCAGAGAGTGGCTTGCCCTTTGTTCTGACACAGGAAAGCTCAGGGACACCCCACGGGAGGCGGGTCGCCGGAGGTTGAGGCCACAGGGATTGCATTAATCGCTGAACACTGGCTATACGTTAGGGACCTTATGGGTGTTACCATCCCCCCTCTCCCGGTGAGGAAACGGGTACCCACAGGTGCTGCCAGAGGGTTCCTCCAGGCCCTCTGCCGTGGGGGCTCCCCCTTTCCCACCTCCCAGGATTCCTCAGGATGTTTGCCATCGCCCACCTGTGTCAGAATCACCTGGGCTCTTGTTCAGCTGGCAGACCCACAGGCTCCTCCCCAACCCCCTGAGTTAGAATCCCCCAGGTCAGGGCCAGAGGCCCTGTTTTTAACCAGCTCTCCTGGGAGACTCCTCCAGACTAAAATCCTCTCTTCACTCTCCCCTCGACGCCCTGTGCCCTGATGTCTGCAGAGAGAGCGGCTGGTGTAGACAGGGATTAGGACAGAACAGGACATCGTCAGATAAGATGCCCAAACTCAGACATGGATTAGGACCCATGAAGTGGGGGCAGGGCTGACCCTCAGGAATGTGTTCAGGCTGTGCTAAGCTTTCAGGGAAATTAGACAGACACCCCCGCCCCCGCCCCCCAGACCCTGAGTCTGTCTGAGTTTAGCTTCCCAGTGTGGAGGCTGCCTCAGGAAAGCTGATATAGCAAGATAAAGCAAGAACTTAATACAGCAGAGGCGCCCCACAGCTCCCTCAGGCCCACCCTGTGGGCACCCCACGAACCCCAAGGCTACAATCCAGAGCTATTCACTCAACACATGACCAGGTGGACCAGGCAAAGGCGAAATGGGGCTTCCAGCTGGACCTGGAGCTTCATATGCAGCCGCCCTTCCCCCCCCCCCTTCCCCGCCCAATTCCCACCACCACCAATGCCCTGGCTCCCAGACTAAGACACAAGGCTTTCCCTGGAGGAGGGTGAGGGAGGAAAGGCCCTTGTCGCTATAGCCATTGGGAGGAGGGGAAAGGGAGAGGGGAGGGAGGAGGTCAGAGCCAGGACCACAGGCACGCAGGGTTCCTGAAGACAGTGCAATTCTAACATGCCATGGGTCAAAGATCCCAAGATTGCAAAGGCCCCCAGTTCTAAGGCTCCAGTGGGAGGATTCCATGTTTTTAACATTCCATCACCACATGATTCTATGCTGCTAATTCTTGAGTCTTCAAGTCCCATTGCTCATCACTGATCCCCAAACCTGAGGATTGTGGCAGGGACAGAGCACAAAGAAAGAGCAAGAATGAGGAGAGAGAGAGAGAGAGAGAGAGAGAGAGAGAGAGAGAGAGAGAGAGAGAGAACACTAATGACAGCTCCCTCCTGTGAGTCTGAATCAGAGGTGCACCTGGACAAGAGCCGAGACCTTCCCTGTGAGGCTGGGTTCCTCTCCCTGGGAGAGGAGCCGAACTGCCCACATCTGGCTGCCCCAGCTGAGCAAAGCCCCACGCAGACCACTGTGCCCACTGGCTGGTGGGCTGGCCAGCTCAGCTCAAGAGCCAAGTGGGGACCCCACTAGCTAGGTTTGGGGAGGAAGGCTGCAGGCCCAGGGGTTTGCTGAAGCATCTTCCCCAGGTACACCACCTTCCTGCGCAGAGCCAGTTTGTCTGTCTGTTTGTTTTGTTTGTCTGTCTGTTTGTTTTTCGCACTGGGAAACCATAGGGCCGTGCTGCAAACCCCAGAGCCACTTGGGTCACAGCCTCATGGCCATACAGTCCCTGCCCCATTCCAAGGGCCCTCTGACCCTTTCTCGTGGAGGCTATTGCCTATGGGAGGCAGCCCGTGGAGGTGCCTCTGGCCTGCTCATAGTGCAGTAATCAGTCTGTCTGCTTTCCCTTCCATGGACAGGGACTCTGGTGGGCAGGGCATGCGAGGTGGAGCCCTTGAGGCTGGCCCAGGGTAGGCCTGGCAGGAACCTCACTCCACAGGCAGCCCCTTTGAAGTACAGAGAATGGCAATTACTGGTTGGTCGGGCTCAGCCCCAAATCCTAACCACAGCTGCTATTTCTTGAGTGCCAACCATGTGCCAGAGGCCACGCCTCCCCCTTTATACACAGCGTCTCGCTCAGTCCTCACTCAGCTCTGCGAGGCAGGTACTGTGACTATTCCTGCTCCACAGACCAGGGAACTCAGAGGCCGGCATGGGGGCTTTCCCAGGTCACAAAGTCTGCCAGTGGCCTCTGACCCCAGCATCTGCCCTCCCAATCACTATGCTGTGCTGCTACCAGCGATGCCCACTCAGCCCCTCTCCACGGTCAGGCCCTTGCCAGTTGAATCCCACATCTCCAGGGGGCACTCTGTTTGGGGGCACTTGGACATCCTAACCTCCTAGAGCCACTGTCTGAGCCACTGTCCTGGACTCCCCACACCCTACCCCCGCCACACACACACACACACGCCCCTATCACCCAAGGTGTTAGTTCCAGCCTGGGCCATCAGGCCAGAACTCTCAACTGCGGGGGTCTGGCAGGGTTTCACAGAATCCTGTTTCTTCTGGTCAAAAACACGATTTTCCTGATAATGTTGGGGGGTTGGGAAGTGATGCGGTCGGGGGTTCTGATGGCCGTGGGTCAGACCTGGACCCCCACTGCTGCGACCAAGAAAACCTCACCAGCTGTGTCCATGGGCTCCTGACCCTGTTGTTCCAATGCCTTTGTAGGAGTATTTTTAGCAGAACCTTTTTTTTTTTTTTTTTCCAAAATAAATGTGAACTGTAAAAACTATCACTTGGACTCAAGGTTTTTTTGGTTTTGTATTTTTGCTGAGGTTCCCCAGGAAATAAAATGGGGGCTCCTAGAGGTCCTCAGTAGGGTTGTGTAGCCATGACTAGGAGTTTTCCAGGACTAAGGATGAAGCCAGGGCTAGGGGGCTGAGGTTGTGGTTGGGGTTAGGGTTGGGGTTGGGTTGGGGTTAGGGTTGGGGTTGGGGTGGGGGTGGGGTTGGGGTTAGGGTTGGGGTGGGGATTTGGCCTTGGCTGGGGAGGGGCACTGAATTGGAGCAGTAAACTCCCAAGTGTTCTAAGAACACATATTCATGTTTAAGAGTTTAAGCTCAGCTGTCAGGGGTCCTGGCGTTTGAATACCAACCCTGTAATTTCGCTCTGCTGGCTCTGTTTCTGTGGAGATGCCGCCTAATTGCTGCAAGCCTCACTTTCATATCTGTGAAATGGGGCAATGACACCTAAGTCCTAGAGCATAGGTGAGGATGAAATGGCATGAAGCATGACACAAGCGCTTGGCATGCACAAACATGACTCTCCGGATTTTGCTGGAAAAGGTCAGGGCCCATGTCTGCCATACACTCAGCTGTGTTCTCCACAAGCAGGACAATGCCTGACCTACGATAGGATCTCGTTAACTGTTTGTTCAATAAATGTCAGTCCAAGTTCTGCTAAAAAGAAAGGGCCGGGGGGTGGCATTCAAGGACAGTTCATGGCAAAATACATTAGGCAAATTTTGGACTTGGGCAAGTTGATTAGGTTTCTTTACTTCGGGATAGTACAGAGCCTTAAATACCATACGCTGGGAACAGCGTATAAGATGACTTTTTAACCCAGGAAAACCTTCTCAGAAGTTGGGGGTTGTCTTGTACGCCCAGTCATCTTATACACCAGAAAATACGGTATGTTTAAAAATATGTATAGTTAATTGATCATTGACAAAGAAGCAGCGTATAAGATGACTTTTTAACCCAGGAAAACCTTCTCAGAAGTTGGGGGTTGTCTTGTACGCCCAGTCATCTTATACACCAGAAAATATGGTATGTTTAAAAATATGTATAGTTAATTGATCATTGACAAAGAAGCAAAGGCCAAAAAATGGAACAAAGATAGTTTTTCCATCAAATAGTGCTGGAACAAACAAACATCACACGCAAAACAATCAACCTGGACACCCTTCACACCCTTCATAAGATGAACTCAAATTGCATACAGACCTAAATGTACATCTATCTATATAAAAGCCTATATGACCGGTCACTATGACGCGCACTGACCACCAGGGAGCAGATGCTCAACGCTGGAGCTACCATAGGTGGTCAGTGCGCTCCCACAACAGGAGCACTGCTCAGCTGACCGAGGGGCGCCAGATGCAAGGCAGAGTGGCAGCGAGCCTACCGAGCAGCAGTGGCAGGTGCTGCAGGGCTGGGGTGAACAGGAACAGCAGCAGGAGCAGCAGACGGTGTTTGGACTGCCTATTTTAGCCTGAGCACCACAGGCCATGCCGAGGGACCCCACCAGTGCACAAATCTGTGCACCGGGCCTCTAGTAAAAGTATAAAACACCTAGGAAATAGCTTAGGAGAAAACCTAGATGACCTCGGATACGGTGATGACTTTTTAGATGCAACACCAAAAACACAATCCGTGAAAGAAATAATTGATAAGCTAGACTTCATTAAAATTTGAAACTTCTACTCTGCAAAAGACAATGTCAAGAGAATGAGAAGAAAAGCCACAGACTGAGGGAAATATTTGCGAAAGACACATCTAATAAAGGACTGTGATCCAAAAATATACCAGGAACACTTAAAACTCAACAATAAGAAAACAAACAACCTAATTAAAAGATGGGCCAAAGACCTTAACAGATACCTCACCCAAGAAGACATATACACCGCAAGTAAGCATATGAAAAGAGGCTTCCCCTCAGAGGTTATCAGGGAAATGGCCAAAATCAGGAACATTGACAACACCAAGTGCTGGACAGGATGTGGAGCTACAGGAACGCTCATTCGCTGCCGATGGAAATACAAACTGACACAGCACTCTGGAGGACAGTTTGGCATTTTCTAACAAAACTAAACACACTCATACAACACAACCCAGCAACTGTGCTCCTTGGTATTTACCCAAAGAAGTTAAAAACGCATGTCGACAAAAAAACATGCACATGGATGTTTATAGCAGCTTTATTCATAATTGCTAAAACTTGGAAGCAACCATGATGTCCTTTGAAGGTGAACAGACAAATAAACTATGATACATCCCGACAATGGAATACTACTCAGTGCTAAAAAGAAATGAGCTATCCAGCCATGAAAGACATGGAGGACATTCCCAAGCATATTACTCAGTGAGAGAGGCCAATCGGAAAAGGCTACAGACTGTGTGATTCCGACTCTACGACATTCTGGAAAAGGCAAAACTACGGAAGCAGTGAAAAGGTCAGCAGTTGCCGAGTTAAGCGGGGAGGGACGGATGAATAGGCAACGCATAAAGGACTTTTAGGGCAGTGAAAATACTCTGTATGATACTATAATGGTAGACCCATGTCATTATACATTTAACCAGTGGTTCTCAACCTTCTGGCCCTTTAAATACAGTTCCTCATGTGGTGACCCAACCATAAAATTATTTTCGTTGCTACTTCATCACTGTAATGTTGCTGCTGTTATGAATCGTAATGTAAATATCTGATATGCAGGATGGTCTTAGGTGACCCCTGTGAAAGGGTCGTTCGACCGCCAAAGGGGTCGCGACCCACAGGTTGAGAACCGCTGCTCTAATCTGACCCTGGTCAACTCCATGGACCCATTCCTGCCTCTCCTCCCCTGTGCACCTTTACGCTCCCACAGCTTGCATTGCTCCCCTCTGTGCCTTTGCACCTGCCCTTCCCTCTGGCTGCCCTTTTCCACTGGACAAACGTGGAAAAGCTCATGACAGCTGTGAGGCCTTCTCATTCTCCCCCAGGGTCCTCTCCTCTCTGTGCACACTCATCACTGCATTGTAACAGGAACTTGCACTGCTTACTCCTGCTTTCTGGCCTGACTAGGGGGACAGAAGACAACCCAGTGGCTGCCTGGGGTAGGGATGGGGTAGACCACAAAGGGCAGAGAGGCGTTTGGGAAGTGATGGAGCTCGTTCTGTATCGTGATATGAGGGTGGTTATAGGACTGTATGTATTTGTCAAAATTCAGAGAGCTACACACTGAAAAAAAGTGGATTTTAGAGCATGTAAGGATTAAATGAGTTAATATATATAAAGTACATCTTGTCTGATACATTTTAAGACCTATTAACTGTTATTCTTGAACAGAGGGCTTTTGCAATGGTTTGGATGGTTGCCAAGCAAATTTATCAACACTGAGTGGCCAGATTATTATGACCACCTGATGTTTGTAGGCAAATTAGCCATACACTGCATCGTATGGGATATGGAAGCCGAAGGCCTGTTTGAACACCTTTTCTGTCTGCAGTTACCAAGATAAAACGTCTCCAATTCGCACAGGAACACAAGGATTGGACAGTCAAGCATTGGAATAAAGCCATGTGGTCCGATGAAACATATTTCCAGTTGTATCATGCAGATGGCAGAATGAAAATTTGGCTGAAACAGCATGAAAGCATGCACCCCACATGCATGAGTACAACCCTTCAAGCTGGTGGGGGCAGTGTTACGGTTTAGGGCATGTTTTCCTGGCATGATTTGGGCCCTTTCATTCTTGTGGAAATGTCTGTATAGCATAACACATGGAAGTATCATTGCTGATCAAGTTCATCCTATCATGTTGATGGCGTATCCCAATGGAGATGACTTCCAACAAGACAATGCGCCATGCCAGGTGCTCGTATTGTACAGCAGTGCTTTCAAGGTCATGAGGGAGACTTGACCTTGCTTAGGTGGCCCCCACAATCACCAGATCTCAATCCAATTGAGCATTTGTGGAACGAAGTTGAAAGAGCCATCAGGCAGCTGGTTCCACAACCATCAAATCTCACAGAACTGGACAGTGCTATTCAACAGCATGGCGTCAGATTCCTCGCATCACCTTCCAACATCTCGTGGAGCCAATGCCAAGAAGAATCGCCACAGTATTGAAGGCCCAGCGAAGTACTGATGGGGCAGTCATAATAATCTGGCCACTCAGTGTATACTTTAGTGTGTTTTTAAATAAAGCGGTTAAAGATCTTAGGTGGGATGTCTCTGGGTGCACCCCACATGCATGAGTACAACCCTTCAAGCGGGGGGGCTGGAAAGAGAGGAAGGGGACAGAGAAATGCTAGGAGGAGAGAGGGCAAAGCAAGCCCTCCCTTTCATGAAGCCCCACCTCAAAGGCAAGGGGAGGCCAGCTCAGAAACCCTGAGAGAGTGACCAGCTATGTAGTCTGCCCAGGTCTGTCCTGACTTTAGCATTGAACATCCCAAATTTCTCAGGCCCATCCGGAACAGTTGGTCTCACACACACACACTCATCAGACCCCCAGGGTGCCTACTCCACCTCACCCTCTGGAAGGTTCAGGAAGGGCAGGGCAGTTCAGGCCCCACCATGGCTGGCCAGGGCCTCTCGGGATCCCAGTGTCCCAGGGACAGGACAGCTTCCTGGGCTCTGAGCCGCAGGCTTCATCCAGGCTCCCCAGGGGCTGGCAGATGCGGTGCCCGATTTCCCCAGCACTAAGCCCTCTATGCCCTCCACCATGGGGATTAGTTACTGGGGTCCCACCCCACCCCCAGCAACCAGTGGGGAGGGGGGAACATCTGTCAAGGAGGCTAGCAGCACCACATGACCCACAATGCTCCAGACTGGTGAGCACAGAAACAGTCTCCCCAGAAAGTCTTTATCAAACCCAATATAAAAGAGATGATGGCAGGCTGCCAGGACACAGCCCACCCCCCGGGCCTCCCAGCTACCCCCTCTCCCCCTCTCCCCCCCATCAGCTCCTCCACTGCCTCTGAGGAACTGGGGCTCCAAGGAACGAAGTTTAAAGACCACTGGGGCCAGCCTAGTTGTTTTGTTTCATTTATGTTTTTATTAATTGATTTTTAGAGAGAGAGACAGAGAGAGAGAGGAAGGGAGGAACGTGGCTTGTTGTCCCACTGATTTATGATTCATTGTTTGCTTGTTGTATTTGCCCTAACCAGGGATCAAACTCGAAACCTTAGCGCATCAAGACAACACGCTAACCAACCGAGCTACCGGGTCAGGACGAACCTAGTTGTTAAACATTCAGATAACTCGGTTCAAATGATTCTCTCTCATTGTTGATGTTTCTATCTCTTCCTCTCCCTTCCTCTCTGAAATCAATAAACATAATTTTTTTAAAAAGGGACAAAGGCAATGGGTATTTATGAGAAAGGGAAGGGGGAAATTGCATCAGTAGAATGAAGACATTTTTGTTGACGCAGATAATAGAACATGGCGATGTCAATTCTAAACAATGTTTTTAATTTTCGGGCCACTGATCATCAGTCTAGTCATCATAACTGCTTTCTTATTATCATTGCAAATGTGCTTCTGCAAAGCACAAGGTTGCTTAAGTCCCATACCAAGGTCATTGTGCCCTGTTGTTAACATTCCAAGGTCTGAGGTATAAGGCAGTTCCTCTGGGATGGCAGCTGTGGCACTTTATTTTATTTTTTGTAATATATTTTATTGATTTTTTTTTCTTACAGAGAGGAAGGGAGAGGGACAGAGAGTTAGAAACATCGATGGGAGAGAAACATCGATCAGCTGCCTCTTGCACACCCCCTACTGGGGATGTGCCCGCAACCCAGGTACATGCCCTTGACCAGAATCGAACCTGGGACCTTTCAGTCCCCAGGCCGATGCTCTATCCACCGAGCCAAACTGGTTAGGGCCAGCTCTGGTATTTTAAAGTGGCTCCATTTATGATACTGTTTACACTGGAGAGCTTTTACAAACCTCTGCTGTCTGGATCCCAGCCTCCAGAAACCCCCTAGAGTGCCACCTGGGCATCACAATTTTTGAAAACGTCTTGGTAATTCTACTGTGTGGTCAAGATCGAGCCACTGCCTCAGACCAGTGTGTGTTCCAGCTCATTTTAAATGTGTGTAGGAATCGCCTTGGTACTGAGTTAAACTGCAGGTTCTGAGTCAGTGGGTCAGATGGTACAGGAGAGTCTACATTTCTCACAGGATCCCAAATGATGTCAATACTGGTCCAGGAACCACCCTGTGAGGAGCACAGCTCTGCAGTCTGTGGATTGCACCAGCTTCCACATCATCATTGTAGTTGCCTCCCAGCCACCTTGTGGTTGGACGGGGCTTGAATTCATATCTCTGTTTTGCTGATGCTCCGGGTGGGTATGTGAATGGGTAGAGGCAAGCTTTCTGGATCTTCTTCTATAACCCCCTGTGGCTGGCCTGGAGAGGGGATTGATCAGTTAGAGTGAGAAGAGAGCCGAGTGGTTTTATCCAAACTCTGCATTGTATGGCTGCTCTGAGTTGGGTGACAGCGATGGAGCTGGGATCCAGGTTTTTTCCATTGCAGCTGCCTCTGCATCACATGCCGAGTGGTGACAAGTCCCAACAATCCCCAGGGGCAGGTTCTATTCTGTGCCCATGTCACTTCTGAGGAAACTGATGCTCTGAGAAGTGAGATCCCAGGAAGGGGCAAGACCGGGATTTGGACCCAGGAGTCCTCGCTGATTCCAGGACACGAATGCAACTCCCATGTTGTCTCCCCATTGGAGAAGGTGGTCCTCTAGGGCAGCGGTCGCCAACTGGTGGTCCGCGGACCCCTGGTGGTCTGTGAGGGCAAGGACTGCTTCTCGTTGTGGTTTGTGTCACCAAACCAGGGCTGAATGTCTGGATCTGTCAATCGCCTTCAGGGTTCTGCACCTCTTCAGATCAAACTTCACCCCCAGGACACTGCTCCGCTGTGGGAGCTTGCCCATTGCCCCTGGCCCCAGCCCCAGTGAAACCCTTTCTCACTGCCCAGACTAACCTGCCCCTCCAGATTTTAGCTAAAATCCATAACATGTCATAGAAAAGTGGCCACACGGTGGCAGTAGATACCCATGTGTAGCTATTGGAGCCACCTCCTCCAAAGAATTTATTCCTGGAGAGCTCTTCCTCCAGGCTTTTTCCCTCCACAACCAAGATAATCTCCACAACTGCCCCTCAGGAGAAGAAGGAATTAATCATTTTCTCTAGAGCTGAGAGGTCATATGAGTCCTTTGCTTAAAGAACCTTCAATGGCTGCCTAGTGCTCTTCGGAAAAATCATAATCCTTATCTGCTACACTGATTGTTACGCAGACTGTTAGAAGGTTCCCAAGTTCAAGTGGACTAGACTTCAGAGACTAAACCTCAACCAACAGACCCTTGAGTCAGACTGCCAGAGTTCAGATCCCAGCTCCACCACTTATTACTTACTAGAGGCCTGTTGCACAGATTCGTGCAACGGAGGGTCCCTCAGCCTGGCCTTCTGCGTCCTCTCAAAATCCGCGACCCCTGTGGAGGGGGGGTATAGTATAGTAGTGTGCGAAGTGACAGGCAGCTGGGGAGGAGCCCAAGCCAGGGTGAGCGCTGTGCCATTCCTGCTCATTCTGGCCCCACTGCACCTGCCACTGCCGCCGCTTAGTAGCAACACAGAAAGGGCCCAAACAAGCAAGAACCACAGCAATCAAATAACCTCATGCATAAGCCAAGGTGGGGAATTAGACTGAGTACTACTTTGGTGATTGTACTACTCAGAGGTCAGGCATATGTGACTGGGATGTGTCTTGGACATAAAGCGAGTTCTGAGTTCTGATCTGCAGTTCCATTCTCCTGCAAGGGAAGCAGAGAGGGAGGAAGCAGATCCTGGGGAGTGGGAGACATCTCCAAGATGGGGGATTGAGCACAGTGCGAGAAATCTCCAGTATGGGAGGTTGAGCACATAGTCGCAAGGGACTTTCTGAGGACTGGAGACAGGATGACGTGGGAAAATAGATTGGCCTTGGATATGATTCTGGCAGAAAAGGAGAGGTCTGTGTAACATTGGGTGAGGAGAGTGTTGTACATTCATCCCTGACAACACAGCTCCAGACGGAACCATTTCTAAGGCCCTACAGGGATTAACGACTCTTGCTAATGAGTTAGCTGAGAATCCTGGGATTGAGGATCCTTTCTCTGATTTAGCCATGGTTTGGAGAATGGAAGGGAATGACAGTAGTGGATGTTGTATTATCCCATGTTTGAGCGGTTTTATCTAATGGTTAATTGACACCACATTGACCCAACAGCAAAATAATCTTCTCCTCGACACTGCAGCGCAGGAAAGTCAACGGATGTTAGCCAAGTTTGAAGAAAAGAGTTAAAGAAGAAAAGGGGGGAATTGTGAGAATAAACAAGTAATCTTTTCTGTCAAAGAAAGGAGTTTAGGCAGCCATCATTTTGGGTCAAGGGACTTGCAGCTGCCCTGTGGGGCGCCATTTTGAAATGGCAAAGGTCAAACCCTTCTTTTAAATTAGCCAATCACGCAAGAGTGTGAGCCTAAGCTCTGTGACGAATCAAGAGTCAGGGACAGATCGCGTGCATTAGGCATAAAAACCTGAGTGGACCACCCCTCGGTGCCCATCATGCTCAGATCCTGTGCCTGCACACCCCGCTGCAGGACTAAAGATTTTTGCCTTGCTGGCTGGCTCCCAATATGCTTTGTGTTCTACCAGGACCCCTGATATTGGGGGCTCGCTATGTTTCTAACAATGAACAAGCTAAGTGGTATGTTAGAAAGTGACACCTGCTATGGAAAAATAAGTAGAGCCAGGTGAGAGGGGCAGGTTATCAATAGTAAACTGGGCAGTCAGGGTGGCCTCAGCGAGAAAGGAATATTGAACAGATCAGCTCAAGGAAGAAAGGGAGTGAGATACTCAGGCAGCAGAGGAAGAGCGTCCATGGTGGGGGGACTATCTGATGCAGAGCCCATGGTGGAGGCCAGGGCCATTGGAGACTGTGCTAGCTTAGAGATCTGTATCAAAGATACACGTTAGAAAATCACTGGCATGGAACAGTAGATGACATTTAAAGCCATCACCATGGGTGTGAGATGGAGTAAAGAAGGGATTCAAGGACTGAGCCCCGAGGTTCAGAGGTGTGAGTACTGGGTGAAGGCAAGGACCACAAAAGCTCAAAGAGAAATCAGAAAACACCAGCAAGGGCTTCTCTGGGGAAACTTAGACGCAGAGGGAGGCAGTAAATGAGACGTTGGGTTCTCTGTCCGACCTCCTCCGATCATTGTATGGAGAGAGGTGTGGGGTCAGGGTGTGGCTGGAAACATCCTGGGGTGTGCTCCAGGAGAGGAACTCCTATCACACACCCACTCTCATTAGTCAACTTCTTTATAGCAAGTGTGAAGTCGGTCTTGTAAGTCAAGAAAAACTGGTCTGAGCTCAGGCACCAGGGGAATTGCTTGCAGAGCTTCGGGCACCTGGAGAGCCTGGGAAGTGGAGACCATGTGGATCATTTCTACCTTCGGGGAGGGAGCCCCGCCTGGAGCTCACTTGCTGTCTCATTGCTAAAACATGGAGTGAGCCCTCAGGATCTTCTGATATAATTAAAATTGCTTTTCCAAGATCCATCCCCTGACCTAGGGGCTCATCAAACACACCCTGCCCGGTAGAGGTAGAAATCAACAGGGATAGAATAATAAAAAAAAAAGAATGAATCACTTGGGCTTATATTGGGACTTCCACAGGTGGTGGGCAATGCTGGGGAGACAGTGTGAGAGGGAAGCTCCTGGCGGAGGCCAGGGCCATTGGAGTCCCTGCCAAGCCTGGGAAAGAGCCCCAAGTTCAGAGAGAGGAGAAGCCTGAAGATATTGGTCTTGCTCCTGCAGTAGCTGCCTGGGCTTCTTGACTTGGCCGATGGTGTTAACCCAGAAGCACCATGGGATATTGGCCAATGTGGCTGTTCCCTGCCTGGCCAGCACATAGTCCAAAGCTGTGTAGTTATCCAGAATAACCTAAGTTGAGTCACAATAACCTTCATGGCAGTGAGAACCCTGGCTGCCCCCATAGCAATTTCCTTCAAGAAAGCTCAACAGGTATGGATCATGGCTCCACCTATCTATGGGAGGAAAACCTTCATTAAGTGGTGAGATCCATGTACTTAATATGCAAGAGTGTCTTGTCAGTAGCACCAGAGGCAGGACGCCTTTGCCTTGTCTACAGGCTTTGGGTTATCGTGAAGGTTCATATGCAGGTGGCATTGTGTCCAAGGAGAAAGCAAGGAAGGTCTTATATCTAGAGTACAAAACAGTTCCGGGCACTTCTCAATATTCTGCCAGTGAGCCTCAACACCATCAAGGTGTGACACAATGACCTGTGGGTCAGATACCTTGAATCAAATTCCATGTTCACCCACAGCTGAGAGATAGTGCTGTAAAGGTAGCTCCATCATCATATTGTATCATATCAGGAAGTACCAGCACACAATGTGCTGGAATTATACAAGCCATTGCTCATCAGATCCTTAAAAGTCTAGGTGGTATCTGTTTGGTGGAAGAGAATATCCACCCATATCCTAAACCAGGTCCTTGGTGGGCAGAATCCATGGCAACCAATCTGCCTATTTGAACTGGTCAGACCCAAGGTCATTGTGTCACACCTTGAATCACCTTGAACCAAGGCCAACATTACTGGCAAGTAATACATACTGCATGAGCACTAGTGCTTCGTAGGTCAAATGGATCGTCACTGAGCCATGTCAGACCTCCTTGATGGTTTTGCTATAGTGGTTGGTCCAGACATAGATATGATAGCCACAGCCTTGATCAGCTTTTCATTCCAGATATTCTCTTTCAGAAACAGGCCCTTATTGTGAGTTTGTTCATGTCACATATTGATCAAGTTTGTATGTGTATCCACAACATAAGGTTAGCATATGGATAGTCTCCTCATGGTTCAGTTCTGATGGTCCACTGACCTGGCCATACAATAAGATCATTAGCAATGACCCGGGAAATTGTTCAAAAGAGATGATTTACAAAAGTGTGAACAGGCTATAGGGAACCCATATCTGGTAAATGGGAGGATGCTCCTGCCCTTGGCCCCAAAGGGAACCTGGAAGAAGGTCTCACAGAGAGAGCATCCCTAAGAGGAGGAGTGACCCTCTGTCAAGGGACCCAGCCAGCCCTACACCAGCCTGAGACAGCCCACAGAAGGGAGCTGAGGGAATAAGTACTTCAGCCTTCTCCCAATTGCTCATCTGCCAGGGATCCCTGTTGGGCAAACTGAACTGAAAACCACAGGGCAAAGGAATTTGATGATGCAGACCATGCAGATTGGCCCCTTGGAAGAAAGGCAGGAAAAGGATTGAGAGGGGTCCTGGAGGTAGACAATATCTGACACAGGCAAGGGTGTGATTTTAAATAGAGAGATCATGGTAGTCTTCACTAGGAAGGAATCATTTGCTCTTGGGAGGGGGGTGGTAACTCATCCTCACAACAATAGTTGATGTTGGTAGCATTACTCTCCCCATTTTACAGTTGATAAAACTGAGGTACAAGAAAAATAAAACAACTTAGAGTTGTCCAAGATCACATACCTGGGAGTAGATGGAGTTGGGGATTTAAAGCCAGGCAGTCAAGCTCCAGAGATCTTGCTTTTAATATAGGATACAGGAGAGTTGTCATCCAGTTTGAGGGCAGAGAAAATGTCAGGACATTTAAGACTGGGATTGATAGTCACCAACATTTTTTATTGAGCAACTAGGGGCCCATTGCATGAAATTCGTGCACTTGGCGGAAGGGTCCCTCAGTCTGGCCTGCGCCCTCTCACAGTCCGGGACCCCTCGCTCCTTACTGCCCACCTGCTCTCTCCTTACCACTTAGCTCACTGCTCCTTAGCGCTGCCACAGAGGCAAGAGTGGCTCCCGCCACCATCGTTGCACTAACCAGCCATGAGCCTGGCTTCTGGCTGAGCAGCACCCCACTATGGGAGTGCACTGACCATGAGGGGGCAGCTCCTGCATTGAGCATCTGGCCCCTGGTGGTCAGTGTGCATCATAGTGACTGGTCATCCCGGTTATTCTGCTGTAATGGTTGCTAAGTTTTTATTTTATAGATGGAACTACCTGACAGTCAATGTGCCCCTGAGGGGTCCCAGATTGCGAGAGGGTGCAGGCCAGGCTGAGGGACCCCACCCGTGCATGATCAGGGCTGGGAAAGAACAGCGGAGGTTGGCCACCTGGGAGGAGGAGGAGAGGGGAGACTGAGGGAGGGCTCCAGGGTGTGTCCGCCCCATCTCGCTCAGTTCCAATTGGCCAGACCCCAGCTGCAAGCTAACCTACTAGTCGGAGCATCTGCCCCCTCATGGTCAGTGCATGTCATGGTGACTGGTCAACCAGTGGACTGTCTGCCCCCTGGTGGTCAGTGCACATCATAGGGAGTGGTTGAGCGGCCTTCGCATATCATTAGCATATTACACTTTGATTGGTTGAATGGATGACTAGATACTTAGCATATTAGGCTTTTATCATATAGGATGCGTGTATACAAGCCACTGTGTTAGGTGCTATGGGGAGATGTACACATGAGCAAGATCCCGTGCTTGCCCTCAGGCATCTGTCTCTAAGCAAGTCAGAGGGTGAGGAGGGGATAGAAATCTGTACAAATCAAGTGTCAGCGAGTTGTGGCATATTCCTTTGTAGAAGTACAGGATAAAATGCCGGGAGAGTGCTAAGGAAAGAGATTCAGCACAGCTGGGTTGAAGGCAGCCTCCTGGAGGTGTTAGCTTTGGAAGAAGTGAAGAATTGTAACAGCAGAACAGGAAGAAGAGGGCTTCCAGGGGACGAAACTATGTGCACAGAGATATGGATACAGCAGGGGGACGGCCAGTCACCTGGTTTGGTTAGAGTTCACGAGACTTGTAGGAGAGAGGTGATTTTAAGTAGGACACCAACAAGGCATGAAGTCACGGTGAGGCAGTGCTGCCCTTTCCAATCTCCTATGGGGAAGAGTCTCAGCTTGGTGCTAGCATATCTGTTAAGCACTAACACTTGTTAAACTCCTTTTTTTTAACCCCAAATTCACAGGTTCAGCTCCATCAGAAGGCAACCCAGCTCTGGTTGGAATTTAATAACATCATTTAGTTTCCATTGTCTCTATTTTGACAGTTAAGGTCTATTTCAGGCCAATGGTGCTGTTTTTAATTTACAAATAAAGTATTTACCTTTATTACTATGTTCCTTTACAGATACATTTATTTAAGGAAAAATAGTCCATTTGAAGGGACAATGTTGAGTTAAACATTCGGGTGTCTCATGACCATGGCAAAAATCACAAAGGCTAATGACTGATGTTTAGGGTACTTTGGGATAAAGTGAGGGTGAGAAATGGGGGCAGGGAGAGAAGAGCCTGGAAAGAGGATAAGATCATGGAGCACCTGATCACCAAATAGGGAGTGTGGGTTTTATTCTGTCAACCACAGGGAGCCGTTGGCTTGAGAACAGGCAATGAACACACTCAGAGCCTGACTGGCAGGGCTTGCTGTGGCCTCTGGGTGCAGAATGAGGGGGAGATGGGAGGGTGGGACAGCACTGGGGAGACCCTTGGGAGACTCAAAGTGAACAGGTAAATAGCGCCCTGAACCAGGGTCGGGGTGGTCCAACTGACAGGGAGGAAGGGCTAGGTTCTAGAGCCATCAGTTGTGTCATAGGATGCGATCTGGCTGGCCAGGTGAATAGATTGCTTTTCTGGAGGTGACCTTTCAGCACCCAATCACCCTCTCCAGTGCGATTTACTAAGAAAATCCAATAGTCTCTGATGGGGTTTTACTGAGTAACGGTAACACCAGAAGCCAGCCCACCCCAGCCTCCGCCCTCAGGGGGAATTGGACGTGCACTCCGAGTAGATGGAGAAGGCGGACTCCTGTCTCCTCGGTCTGTGCTTCCTCACGGCAAACATCTGTTGACGGCTCGACCGCTTGTGGTGATTCATTTTATTCCAAACGATGAACATCTGATTTTCTAAGACCTTCAGCTTCATTTCACTGAACATAAGCCGTTCGAGGATCTTGTCCTGGAGGGCAAAGCAGGCGTGCAGTTTCTCGACTTCTCTCGTGCTCATGGCGTTGCAGTTGGGTTCGGCTTCGGGGGTCTTTTGTTTCTCTGTCTTTTCCTAAGCTCCCACCCGCAGGAAAAGAGGGGAGGCTGGTTAATGACGGGAGCCCCCCTGCCCATGCCGGGTGACTTATAACTGTCACCTTCATGGATTCTCGCAGCCCCGCCCGCCAGGTGAGCATCGTGTGGGTGAAAGAATTGGGGCTCAGCATCAGCCAGCTCGAGGGAGAGACCCCATACCTCTCAGGACCCACAGTTCCCTTTGGTTCATGGAAGAACATAAAACCTTTAACCTAAATGTATGTCTCCAGGGCTGTGCATTCCCCAGGGCGCTGAGCTGCTCAGTCTCGCTGTCTCAGGACATGCTCTGGTCTCTATCGTCCTCATCTGCCCCCTCACCCAGAGCAATAATACGTTAGCAGCTCTTTTTGGGATTTAATGGCAAATTCCTGGTCTTTCCAACCCTTTGAAAATTAAATCTTTCAGACAACAAAAAAGTAAATATTACAACAAATACCCACGTTTCCACACGAGTGCAAGAAATAAAACATCACAAATGCAATTGTGGCTCCCTCGCCTAGAGTGTCTCCTTCCCGCCCTGGACCTCATTCTCAACTGCAATCCTGAATCCGGCGTTTGCTTTTTCCATGCATCTCTTCATCCCAGTGGCTCTCAACCAAAGGCCAGTGTGTCCTCCCAAGGGACCTTTGGCAACGCCTGGAGACATTTTTTGGTTGTCATGACAGGAGTGATGGGCACTATTGGCATCTTTTGCTTAGAGCCCGGGGATCCTGCTAAACATCTAATAAAGCACAGGGCAGTCCCTCACCATGAAGCATGATCCCGCCCTAAATGTCAATCACGGGGAAGTTGAAAAATCCTCCCTTAATGTACTTTCACTAAACATGTGCTTTTGGGGGTGGATGTAGGGGTTCAGGCGGAGATGTACGAAATCAACCAAGGGACTTGTATGCATATATATAAGCATAACCAATGGACACAGACAGTAGGGGGGTGAGGGTATGTGCTGGGGGGGCGGGAGCAGCTGGGGAGAAGTCAATGGGAGGGAAAGGAGACATATGTAACACTTGAACAATAGAGAATTAAATTTAAAAAACGTGCATTCGTAAACAAGGTAGGGTGTTGTTTGGCATGTTTTTAAACTATGTAAAATATGTCATAATTCATATACATCTCTCCTATCTTCATTATTATATTTTAGAGATGTATCTATGTTATACATGTGTCTTTCGTTCATCCATTTGCATGTTTTCCTTTAAAGTGAGTGTTGCTGTTTGCCGAAGCATGTTGACGTCAAACATGAAGTGGCAGAGTCTAGGGTGGTCCCAATATCCTAGCCGAGGCAACGGACGCCTTGTGAAGGGTGTGCTGCAGAGCAAAGACTTAGCGACGTGGGTGCCTCAGCCTTGCCCCATTATCCTGACACCTTCCCTGTCCCCCAAACCCCAATCTACCTGTAAATATCCCATCACCTTCAACCGAAGTGAAGGCTCCTCTTGCTCACCTGCTGGGGCTCTGTGGAGGTAGGCTTGAATTCATACTTGACTAGCCAGTTGCTAAGCAATAGCAGAAGGAACAGGAATCCAAACAAGGCTGGCTTATAGCTGATCATCCAAGCCACCAATGCTCCTATGGTGCCCGAGGAATCAAGTATCTCGTGGAGAGTCCTAAAAAAAGACATTAGGTCTCCTAGCATTCCAGCTTGGTGGCACCCAGGCCCCAAGACCCAGCCTCAGTCCCCCCTCTAGGACAGTTGCCTCCATACCAGGAGTCATGGCTGCCCCACCTCCAAGTCATGACCAGCCCCCAGCCCCCAGTTGTTGCATAACAATAATGTTACTTAATGTCTCCTATGTCTTAAGCAGCCACTGTGTGCAAGACTTTGACAGGCAGTTAGTAAGCAACATCTCATAATGTCCTCATGACAGCCAGGTGATGTAGGCCTTAGTGATACTTTATCCCATCAACAATGCTTAAGGGCCTAGCCACTGAGGGTAAAATATCCAGTAACACAGCCCCTACCCTCATAGTGAGGGAGACTTTGGAAATAAGGCTAAAAGTTTACTGCAAGTTTGTTCACAGTGATACTAGAATATGATCTATCTGGTCCACCTATTGGTCACCGGATGCTTTAGGGGAGGATAACTTTGTTTGACTTACTATTTAATATTGATTAGGGTTCCTACTCTGTAAAGTCAGATGTCAACTTTTATTGATTGATTTTTAAAATATATTTTATTAATTTTAGAGAGAGAGGAAGGGAGAGGGGGGAGAGAGAGAATGTAAGAAACACCTAGATGGGCTGCCTCCTACATGCCCCACCCCGATACTCCCCCCCCACCCCCACCCACTAGGGATTGTGCCCTGACCCAGAATGGAACCGGAAACCTTTTGGTGCGTGGGACAATGCTCAACCAACCAAGCCACACCGTCCAGGGCCAGAAGTGAACTTTTAAAAAATGGGTAAGTGGCTCTAGCAATTCCACTTGGGAATATATATCCCAAAGAACTGAAAGAAGGCTCTTGAAGAGATATCTGCACCCCATGCCCATAGCAGCATTATTCGCAACAGCCAAAAAGTGGAAGCAAGCCAAAAATCCACCAACAGATAAACGGATAAGCAAAATGTTGTATATACAGATTAGAATATCATTCAGTCTTAAAAATGAGGGAAATTTTGCTACAACCTGGATGAACTTTGAGGATATTATGCTAAATGAAATAAGCTGGTCAAAAAAAGACAAAAGCTGTTTGATTCCAGTTATCTAAACTAATAAAAGCGGAATAGTAAAATTAACCGTTTCTCCGGGACACCCACAGCCAATCAGAACGGCTGTATGCAAATTAGCCCAGCCAACATGGCGGCCGCCACTCACG
>PVJC01008037.1:0-49299 GCA_004026665.1 Murina feae | reverse complement strand
CTCCCCCGCGGCCCCCGCCCAACTCGGCGTCCACGTGGCGGCCCCCCCCCCCCCCCCGCCTCGGGCCCCCAGACCGCCCGCCCTCCCGCCCGCTCTCGAAGGGTCCTTCTCCGCGAGGGGCCCCGCGACGCGGTTCTCCTCGGACGCGGAAGGGCGGGAGGAGGAAAGCACCCCGCTGCCCGCCCCGCCCTCCGGGGACTCCTGGGCCGGGCCGCTAGGGCGGGACCAGCCAAACAATGCAAAACACTCTCCCGGCGCGTCGCCGTGGTAACGCGCGCCCGTTGCTAGGCGACTCGGCGCCGTAGTAAACCGCGTGGGGGTGTTACTCATCCAGGGAGGGGGGCGATGGGGAGCTGGCGGTGACTCGGCCGGGCTCCCGCACCCAGACTGCTGGGGGAGGAGGGCAGGGGGCAGGGGGCAGGGGGGAGGGGGGCAGGAACAGAAGGGACTGGGGCGGCTCACCAGGAACGGAAATGGGGCGGCCCCGCCGTGTCTGCCCGCGGCCGCGCCCAGCGCGCCCCTCCAGTGGTCACTGGCGTTGGGCCCGCAGCCCTGCCCCGCCCCGTGTCCCCAAGAGCCCAGGGCCCAGCAGGCCCGAGGGCTCCGCGATCCGAGCGTGAGCGATTGCCCCACAGGATGTGCAAATGTGGCTGACCCGCTGATTCACTCCAGATGCTCGGGACATTGAATAAGGCGGCTTCCTCTCCTGGAAATGACTGCTAGAGCTAAAGCCCTCAAACAATTACATTAAAAAGCGGAAAGGGAAAGGCGACGCAGAGGAGAGGCCCCCAAATGCTTTTCTGTGGCCCTTGGCACTGAACATAAGTAGAAGTGTTCCCAGAACTTGGGGCCCGTGTTAGAAAGAAAGGAGTCGCTTTCATTCTGTGAGCATTTGAGGCCATGTGGACATTAAACATGGTTACAGCTGAGATTGACCCGAAGCTGGGAAATCCCAGCGCTAAGCGTCCAAGAGTGACGTGAATATTTTGGACACTCAGCATGGGCATTTTGCTGGCATTACTCTTCCCTTCCAGTGTCAAAATGTCTTGTGTGAAGACCATCTGTTATCTTCATCAGTGAACACTCAGATATGAGGCACTGAAGTAAATATATATATAAAATTATAGCAGCAGTATCTCAGATACTTCAAGATACATCGTCTATAAGGGCTCCAATCCCCAGGGGATCACCGAGCTTGGGAAAGGACAAAACATTTCCAAACTGTCTCTGGCTTTTGAGCAACGGGTTTGGGCCCTGGTCTCTGTGAACTACAGATAACACTTGTTCATGAGATCATTGCTGTTATCTGGGCTTTGGTCATCCAAAAGCAGGAATAGAATGTTTCCACAGGTGGGAGGAAATGTATTGGCCGAGGATCTGTTTGGTGACACTAGGGGTGCATCTGTGTGGAAAGGCAGAGGGTGTGTCCGTGGATCTGTGGATTCTCACTGCTGTTATGTGTGTGACTCAGGAGGATTCCTCACTCCTTCAGCAACCGGAGGCTGTTGGGACACTTTTCTTTATTCACATCTTGTCTTCACCTAATAGATTCCCTAACTGTATGCATGGGCCTCCTTTCCATGACACACTTCACTCATTCATGGATGTTAAACAGGGCTAGGCTCTGAGGATCAACAATGAGGAAAGCCTGGCTGCTACCATATCTAACTACTAAAGTCATGTGAGCATAGCAGGCAGGCAAACCATGTGATGAGTTACATGACAGAGGCACACAGAACATGCAGGAACAGGTGCGTGTAGATCAGAGCCAGTGAGAGGCCACACATTTGCACCCCACTCCAGCCTTTTACGTATTGAGTAACAAGGAGGAGCGTGCTAATGGGCATGGGCCGGAAATCTCTTGGGAGAAAGAGAACTACTGCCCAGAAGGGCAAGTGAACCTTTGTTGGGAGAATATGCCAGTATGGATAGTAAAAAAACAACAAACCAGCGAAAACCTGAGCCCCAAGCTTTGACCTCAGGGAAGTGTATGCTATACAGCTGTCTCTGGCTCAGCAGCGCTTACCCATTGTTCTAATCATCTCTTATCTGCAGTGGACTCACAAATTGAATTCCTGTTTACACAGTTATGTGTGGGTGCCCGGAGACCATTGTTTCTCTTATAGATGCCTAATGAAATACGGTTCTGTACAGTGTGGGGAACAGTGACTGAAAACCTTACAAATATAGGTTGGTCCCAGCCCTTGGCTTTGTGATATCACCAGCACTGAGTTGCAATATCTGTCCCTGTGGGGCTCATCCTGAGATAGGAACAGTCCAACATACAGAAGTTAAATACTGTTTTGAGATGTGGAATCTTCGTGTCTGTGCTGAATCATGAGCTTCTGAGCTGAACCTAATTATATTTCTGTTGCATTGACTAGCAATTAGTACTTCTTCTGTTCTAAGAGAGGAAAGAGAAGGGAAAAAAAATATTAACATGCCTGAATTACAATGAAAGGAAGTGAGTGGGATGCTAGGCTCTGATTTTTGTGGCCAGGCACAAAACTCATGTTTTGCCAGAGAGAGGAAATTAGACATTGTGGCCCAGGATCCTTGGGGTGGGGTGTGGGATCTCAAGATTGATCACAACTAGTAGCCAGCCAGCCAGCCAAGCACTCACACAAAATGCACAGCCTCCTAAGGGGGTAGACTCAGGCTTTGGAAAGGCTAAAAATAACATAATTTGGAGGCACTCTTTAAGAAAAACAATACAACATGACAAGTACACATTGGGTAGCAGGGTCTTGGGAGGGGCCTGCATAAGAGGGGAAGCGATGAAGCTGAAGTTACATTCGTTATATTCTAAGTCCACCTCTAGGCCTCCTCATGTAAGACTTGGCCACTCCCATCCGCCACTCCTGGAGAAGGCAAATGTCAGTCTATTAAGACATAGGGGGTGCGGTTTAAGAGCAGAGGCAATAAAAACCAAAGACATAAGACTGTGCCAAACAATGACTCAAGCGGGATATGAGAGTGTCTGCAAGTATTTGAAGGGTGTCAGCAGAGAGAGAGGAAAAGAATTGTTCACTGTTCTGGGGTGGACAGGGAATGAGGGTGCAACTAAGTAAATAAGAATGTGCACAGAATTCATCGGGAAACATCGATAACTGTATTTTCTGATACTGTGGAGTAGCACTTCCCATGGGAAATACTTAAAGATCAACTGAATCATCGAAAACTGACGTTGGCCACAAAAATGTGCTAAAGGAAACAGTCCTGGTTCATTCAGAGCCCTGAATTCCATAAGGCTGACACATGTGCTGTATAGATTAGTGTGGGGAGCAGGCCAACCGAGGAAAAGAGAACAATCCCGAAGGGAGGAGCCGCCTCCTCACCCACAGTTGCTGACTGGTGGGGAGCACATGACTAAAGAGGAAGAATCTGAGGAGATGGTGCCACCCAGCGTTGTGATGACTACTGTAGCCAGGAAACCAGCAGCCAATTCCATCATGAGCTGTAACCACAGAATTCCTGCTCCCTGGTCCTAGCGGATAGGGAGTTCTGTCACAACAAAGGAAGGGGCATTGGGTGATATGGGAATTGTGTCTGGGCACAAGCACCAAATAGGCTGTTCACATCAGTGTGAGAAGAATCGAGAATATATTGGGTGGCAGAAGTGAGATCCAGAGAGGCTCCTTTGGCTAAAAGGTAGACTCATACACTAATTCAAACATTCTAAGAAGAGCCTGCCTTTGATTCCCTCAGCTGACTGCACAAACACAGAATGGGAAAAACCTTACCTTGGTTGATGGTGAATCTGGAAGAGGTGGGAGAAGGGCAGGGCAGGGAATAGAGGGTTTCATTAAATATAAGCCCAAAATGAGTCAAATAGGTATTATTTTAAAATATATTTGTATTGATTTCAGAGGGGAAGGGAGAGGGAGAGGGAGAGATAGAAACATTAATGATGGGAATCATTGATCGGCTACCTCCTGCACATCCCACCTGGGGATGGAGCCTGCAGCCAGGGTATGTGCCCTGACCGGGAGGTGAACAGTGACCTCCTGGTTCATAGGTCGATGCTCAATCATTGAGCAACACCAGTTAAGCCAGGTGTTACCTTAATTCCCTGCTTTATATATTTGTTCAGTCTGTTCAGCTTTTCACTGATTGGTAGGTCGGAGTGGCAATATACAAGTTGCTTATGTGTGGAGCCAAAAACGAGAAGTCCATCCTGGGTATATACTGAAAGTGTCCTAAAATTACAGATTCCTGGGACTCACCCCAGAAATACTATGGAATCTCAGGATGGGGGTCCAAAAATCTACATCTTTTCTAAAGTTTCAGATAGTTCTGATGCTGAGTCAGAATGGAGAACTACTGCTCTCACTAAGAGAAATTTATAATCAAAACAAAGTGTTAGGAGAGGGGTACCGTGTGACAAGGACAGAGAGGAGGGAACAGCTCCCATTCATTTCACACTAATCTTGATGAGAGGCAAGATCAACAAGTAAAAAGGTAATACAGAATGTCTCCTGCCTTTGTCATCCTAATTGGTATGATTTTTGAGGATAGAAAGAACAACATGAACTTCTAGGTGACCAGAAGCCAGAATATATGCAATCAACACCTTATTCATTTGTCAGATTTCTTTTTAAGTTTTAGAAACCATCCTATATAATAAGAGCGCAGTGACCGAACAGCGGAATGACCAGAACGACTGGTTGACCAGTCGCTATGACACTCACTGACCACCAGGGAGAAGACGCCCAATGCAGGAGCTTCCTCTGGTGGTCAGTGGGCTCCCATAGTGGGAGCGCTGCTTGGCTGACCAGGATGAACAGCACTCCCACAGCGGGCCAATCCCCGCAGGCCACACACCCCACTAGTGCATGAATACCGTGCACTGGGCCTCTAGTTTAAAATAAAAATAAAAATAAAAATTGTCATTTCTTTGCCTGGAGATCAGGGATAAATGGTAGATAGCTGTAGCATTGCTGACCCTGGGATTTATTTATCTGCTATCCTACTCCATCTGCATCCTCACCACATCCCCACCCAACACTCTCTGACTGCCTCAGCATTCCATGCAAAGGGACAATGTTAATAATCATTCATAATGATGCTAACTGGAGGGTGGAGACCACCCAAGATACCAGGAAGCTATTTCATATCCATGAGTTCTATGAAGCTGTGACATTACAGATAATAGAGCTTGTTAAAGAGATGGAAAGCCCCACACAAGGGAATGAACACCTTTGCATCAATGGTGATCCTGTAATATTTGTGTGTCTGCCATAAAGTGAGGCCCAATCCATTCACACCAGTTACCTAGGGAATGGGAGTGGGATGGAAACTAAATCATCACTTATTTTGTAAAGAAATGTCCCTCTCTGGGTGCAGGTCTTTGCTTTTCTGTGATTAATCCCAGATCCCCATTGGCAAACGCTCCCACATAATCTCCCAGAACAGCTGGGCCATGATTGTATTGTCAATTATTAAACGCCCAAGTTTCCTGCAAGGCAGCCTTTAATCACGAGGCACTCCAAAGAGAGAGATAGAAGAGGAGGGATGGTAGGGGGTGGGAGAAGAGGGTGGGAAGGCTAGTTTCCAATTTTTCAACATTAAACCAAAGAGATTTGGAACCCAGATGGCTCCTGCATTCCTTCCACACAAGCTGCAAGAGTCTGACCATGGGCAAGCTAATTAGCTTCACCCTCTCATTGCTCAGAACATACATTGCATAGTTATTTTGCACCTGATTCTTCTAAGAGGTGTGGCTGTCTCATCAATTTGTTGTCTCTGTTAAGCCTATGTTAATTACAAGTTTTTCTGTTAACCTATGTTGATGGAAGAATTAGTGACATTAGTACCAAATGCACTTCCTAATGATCTGAACCCAAGTGACAGGAAGTCACTCATTGTCCCTTTTCTGTGGATGCAATCACCTTGGCATGGGCTTGTCAGCATATGCAAAGATATAACTTTCTTATGGCTGCTGCTGCTTCATGATCACCTTAAGGAAACCCCTGCAAAATTAGATCTGTTCTTCCATTCATAGAGGTATGTGGATCCTGGAGGGGGGAAAAAAGGCATATTGTGAGTGAGAAATAAAATATGTGATGAGAAGTGCGGTACTCTAGGTGTCAAAGATAATTCTTGAATGAGGGTCCTTGTATCCATCCTTGGTGGACACTCCTTCTGAAAGCAGCCTCTTTGAGCTTCATTCCAAGCTCTTTTCATCTTTTATTTCTCAAATTGCCTTTCCTTAAATTCGTTCTCACTTTGGTGCTGCAAAGTGGTTGTACATGGTGTGGGGTTCATTATTCTTATTTCTGAATAACCTGCAGAACTTAAAAATACGTGTAAATTGAAATGGATTAAGGGTACAATTGAAATCTGATATGATATGATGATGATAAACTAATTTCCAAGCCACCGAAGACTGAAAATAAAGTTGTTGAAAATGTAGAATTACCTAAATCCTTAGACAGAATGATTAATGAAGATGTTTTAGTCTATTTCCTATTCAGGCAATGGACAGGAAGATAATTAGAAAGGATAACTCATGTAACAGAATAATAACTAAAACCAATAGGATTTCCAAGACTAAAAACAAGATTAAACATTCTTTTTTCTTGATTCCCATATCTAGCAATAGTAGATGTTTCTTCCTTCCAGGTGCTGTGGCTTTTCAGTCCTTACCAAGGTCACCCAGAGTCTTACACAGTCTGACAATTTTTGGTGGATTTAATTTGTGTTGAGGGCTTAGAAAAGAAAAACCAAATTAGCAGATTGCTTTCCAGAAACAGTTTATCATGTTTTGTATATTGGTTTTTATATACATAAGAGCCTTGTGTATTTCTTGTTGCCATAAAATAATCCACGCTTTGTAGCCTACACTGTTTTAGCCCCTGGAAAGTCTGAAGAACAAACTGTTATATTTCTGAGATAAAGTTCTCTGTTAAATGTAGAAAATGTTAAGCAGGAGATGATGAGAGAGGCAGATTAATGGGCCTAGCCAATTTAGCTATGGTTTTATTTACGTGTCTTAAGCTAAGCAGATTTGGGGCTGATTAATTCTGCTATGAGAGATCCCCTGGAAAGCTCAAGATGGTTTACTTTAAGAAGCATCTGTCAGCAGCTAAGTACGGGCTTCCTTTCCATTCAGAACGTATTAACACAATAGTATACACCATTCTATTACACAAAGTGCAAGACCTGTCAAATTTATTTTTGTTAAATCTGGCTCTAAGCCACTACTCCCCAAAGTTAAAACGTCTAGCATTGGTCATTCTTCAATTAGCCCTTCTCTTAGACTAAAAATAACAAGGTCAGGGGCCCTCACCAGAGCCACACAGGCCACAGACCTTTCTGCTGCCACACGCTGTGTCTCCGCTGTGAGTCGGGCAGTGCCCCTCCACCAGCCAAAAGTCACCCTTTCCGTGGCTCCATGGTCTCGGCACTTGGTGAACAGCCTCCAGGGGCACCAAGCAGCCATCTCCCATTTGATTCCTGCATCTCAGTGGCCATGCTTGGAAAGCTGGACCCAGATAACCAGGTCTCTCAGATAAGCAGCTCCCTCTGCTCTCCATCGCAGTGGGCCCACTATTTCCTTTTATCCTCAAGGCCCCACCCCTGTGATCCAGTTAATCACTGGCTGATAAGACACATTCTCCCTTGCCCCTCTCAGAGGAACCTATGATGCAGGGAAGAGGACAGGGAAAACTCAGTTACCATAACAGACATCTCAGTGAGTCAGTGCTGTTACCTTTCAATGCTGACAACACCAAAAAAATGATGAGCAGCGAGAGTGTTTAGAGTGCTCCCAATTCTTCTTCTCAGCCTGATCTACAGCCTAGCCTCAGTGGCTGCATCCCATTCTGTCTGAGGTTATTCTCTGATGCCTCCTTGGATCATCCTCAGTAAGCATCTAATCTAATAAAAGAGTAATATGCAAATTAACCCTCACTCTGTTACACCCACAAGCCAAGTCCACAAACCACACCCACCAAGCCAATCAGGAGAGAATATGCAAATTAACTCAACTAAGATGGCGGCAGCCATGGAGCTGGAGTTGCCCCGAGAAATGGAGGAAGCCAGGGCCCTGTGGGCCCTAAGCTCTACTCAAGGCCACAAAGTTTCAATTACAGAATATAAAAAAAAACCAGATACCTGCCGGGCTGGGACCAGGGGCAACCCAGGCTTCAAGCGGGGGACCAAGGCAACAAAGTTTCAATTATAGAAGTTAAATAAATCCCAGATACCTGCTTCCAGCCAGACACCACAGTAGGGACCCGAACCCTGAAGGGAGTGTGGGCAGCCTGAAAACAGCCCTCCCCTCACCCAGGCTGGCCACACCCCCATGGGATGAGGGTCCCCACTGGGGGGCTTGGCAAGCCTGCAAATAGCCATCAGCCCCTCACCCAGGCTGGCCAGGCATGCCAGCAGGTGGACATCCCTTGAGGGGTCCCAGACTGCGAGAGGGCACAAGCCAGGCTGAGGGACCACCCCAAGTGCACAAATTTTTGTGCACCAGACCTCTAGGATATATATAAAAGCCCAAGCAGTAGGGCTATTGGTAGCTATGACACACACTAACCACCAGGGGATAGACACTCAATGCAGGAGCTGCCGAACTACAGTGACTTGGCAACTGCGGTTCTCTCCTCTAGAATCATAGAGGAGAGAGCCTGATTCCGGGGGGTGTCACCCAAGAACTGTCCCCTCACAATCTAGGAGCCCTCAGTGGATGCCAGAGAGCCAGTTTCAGCCCGATCCCCACAGGCCAGGCCGAGAGGCCCCACCAGTGTATGAATCCATGCATGTGGCCTCTAGTTTTAGTATAATATGGTCTGGCTTAAATAAACATCATCGCTAGGGTGCCTACCCCAGGCCACCTGAATCCCACCTTCCACACAGCTCCTTGGAGGAAATTCAAAGCTGTTGGTGGTGGCTCCTTGGAGGAAATTCAAAGTAGCTGGTGGCACCGGTAGGTTGGAGGAAAGGGGCCTGAGCTTAGGGAGCCTCAGGGAAGGGTGTCTGGATCTCCCAAGAGGCTCTGAAAGCAGGCTCTCCCCTTGTCTGTCTGTTACAGATGGAGCTCCCGAAGGTCTTCTCTGGCCAATGGACATGCCTATCTGCCATCCTCAACTTGCTATCACTCGGCCTCTCCACAGCATCCCTGCTCAGCAACTCCTGGTTTGTGGGCACACAGAAGGTGCCCAAGCCCCTGTGCAGAGAAGGTCTGGCAACCAAGTGCTTTGACCTGCCAGTGCCCTTGGATGGGGGCAGCAGCAGCACATCATCCCAGGAGGTGGTGCAATGCAGCAGGGAGACTGGGGATGACCGCTTCTCCTGCCATACCTTCTGGAGTGGCATGCGGCTATCCTGTGAGGAAACTGTGGAAAAACCAGGTAGACTCCTCATCCCCAGCTGCCTGACCACCAGCCCTTCTCCCCATGGGATCTTATAGCCCTCCCTCACACCCCATTGGCCTCACCCCTAAGCTCAGCATTTCCCACCACTGTACTGTGTGCTTTCTCCTTAGGGGACCCCCTTTTAATAAGGATGAAAGTCCATCTGGCTTTTCACTTCCTGCCTGTCCAGTAAACTTACTGGGTTAAAATAGCAATACCCTTAAAGGGTTCTATTTAGACTTTCAACAGTATAAGGATTTCCATTCTAGCAAACTGAAGTTGCTGTTTAGAAACAAAAAAGGAGAGATGACATTACAGGAACAGCCCTGCTCTGCCCAGTTGTGACCTTCTCAGGATAACTTCATCTCTATGGGCCTCAATTTTCTCATCAATGAGATGGATCAGAGTAGATTGTCCTTAAAGCCCCTTCCTTTCCCTCCCTCCTGAAAAAAGTTTTTCTCATTCTAAGTATCTATATATATAAAAGGCTAATATGATAAGCTGTTCGATCAGTTTCTATGATGTTCACTGACCACCAGGGGGCAGATGCTCAATGCAGGAGCTGCCATGACAGGCATTGGCCATTTACAAAGAAATGGCACTGAAGACCTGGTGTCAGCAAAGCAACACTCGGCTTCCCCCAATTGGGACACAGGCCCCATCACTACTCTGGAGCGATAGCCCATCAAATCACAGCCAATGCTGCCCAGACCCCATGGTGCAAAATGCAGCCCACAGCCCAGCCCAGCTCAGAAATGGTGGCTGTGGGTGCCAGGTAATGATATCACATAGCAATGCCCAGCTTCCTCTCCCTAGCAACTAAGCCTCCTTGGAGTTTCTTCAGCCCAGGACACAACTTGCTCTAGAGACAGATGCAAATATTTTACACTTTAATCAAATAACTGTGAAGCATTTTCACATGCCTCATCTATTTGATCCTCACAGAAGTCCTGGAGTAGGTAGATAGGAGGCTAGGTAGAATCCTATTTTCTTTTCATTAGTTGGAAAACAGAGATTTAAAAAGTTTAGAAACTTGACCCAACTGAAAAGAAGTAAGAAATGGTGGAACTTGAAAATGACTTCAGGTTTTCTCACTGCACAGAATATAGTCAAACATTGCTGCAGTTAAATATTTTACCCTTTGTTCTCCCACATGATCTACAATAATAATCTGCTTCATGTTGATATCTACTGCTGTGTTACTGACAATTACCTGAAAGAGAAGTTGGGGTGCTTCACTGGGCTGGAAAAAGTTTAGCTAAATCAGAGAGCAGGTCTAATTAAGCATATATATATATATATATATATATATATATATATATATATATAAATAAAATCTCACTGGTGCCAATTACATGCATGTCTTTCCATCTGTCATTGTCGAATGCGAATTTGTTGACACTTCATTATAGAGAAAGGGCAAATAACAGTATTAAAATATTCTAATTAATTTCCTTTCAATGTGCACGCATTCGTGCACCTGGCCTCTAGTTACTTGTAATGTTGAAAGCAGGGTAATTGAAGCTCAGAGAGAGTAATTAGGCCCTATAAGGATGTCAGTTCTCCAGTGTCAGCATGCACCCTCACCCCTGGTCCTCAGGTTAGGAGCAATTAAGTCGAGATCACCCTCCCTGCTTCCTGCTCAAAGCATTCAATTGTCACCTGGTAGCAAAGCTTTTCTAAAGCCCCAAATCACAGACAACTTGCAATCTGCTCCTCCTCCTGGTTTGGGCTAAGGGGAAAAGGAGCCAGAAGAGGAATGTAAATGTGTATTGTGCCACTTAATACCACCCCAACCCCAGTCCCTAAACAACTTAGAGCCATTCAGACCAGTGGGACCACCTCAGCAAATGGCCTGGGTTAACACTGGAGTCATTAACTATTTCTGGGGTCATTAACAGGAATGGGAACATTTCCCTCTCAGGGAAACATTGTCATCTTCATTATCAGGAATTGAGAAATTAATTTCTGGTGACTTTTGCCTATGCCATTCATTCTTCCATGCATTCTTAACCACTTTTAAAGAGCCATTTACTGCCTGCCTACTGTCTGCTTGGCAGACACTATGTCAGAACAATTGGAGTGGTGCTGGGTATGGGACTGGGGACAGATTTCCTCCCAACTGGCCAAAGAAGCACCTCCAAGGAACTGACCCTTTTCTGTTTCAGGGGAGAAATGCCGAAGTTTCCTTGAACTCACACCACCAACCAAGAGAGGTGAGAAAGGACTACTGGAATATGCCACGTTGCAAGGCCTACATCACCCCACTCTCCGATTTGGAGGGAAGCGGTTAATGGAGAAGCCTTTCCTCCCCCACCCTCCCTTGGGGCTTGTGGCAAGTATGTGGGTTTGATAACAAATTTAGTTGCCATTGAGTTTTGGGGTCTTTCTGGATTCAAATCATACTGTGATCTCCGGCTTTTCTCTTCTTCTGAGCTCCAAAAGGCTGACACAGACTCCTTCTAGAGCTGCCTTTCATTCACATGCAGGAATGCAAGGAAAGAAACAGCAGGGACAAATCAAGTTCACAAATAGAAAACCACAGCTCTGACCTACTCCTGTTGCCAAGTAACCATGTTGAAAAGCTTAGGCTTTTCCTTTTTTTCTCCAATAATATTTTTGTGTCTGTGTAAAATAGAAGGAAAAGGGGAAGCATGGAGGGAGGGAAGAAACAAAACTGGCTGTCCGAAATTAAGAAAAGAGAGAAGACAATGACAAATAGCAAAGCCTATTACTGCAAGATTTCAATGACTTCTCAAATCTCTCCAACAGTATTGACAATCAATTTTACTTGATTATATGTTGGGTATCGAGTAGAGTGAAAGTGGTGGGGAGCTAGAAAAGAACCCCAAATTAAGGAATGTTCCCAGCTGGTTTCAGCTTCGTCTCACCCTCCCCTTCTCTAATGCTGCAAGGCTTTTCTCTGTCAATAGGCTTCACCTAATTTCCCATTTGATGGTTCACCGTCCAGTTATTTAACTGGCAGGGTGAGGGTACCCTTCCTCTGCTTTCCAACAGAGATCCTATGGCTATCACTGGGAGCCCAGTTTGCCTGCTTCGGACTTGAATTCATCGGTTTCCTCCTCCTATTAATGGACTTGCTGTTCACCGGGAACCCTGGCGGCGGGCTCAAGCTGAGTGCCTTTGCCCCTATCTCCTCTGTCATGTCAGGTGAGCCCCCAAAGCTGGAGAGGGTGGGTGTCCTCTGCGCCCTCGGAAGCACTAGCTGGCTGGCTGGTCTCTGCCCTGAGGGGAGGAAAGAGGAACCTTTGGCGGGGTGTGTGTGGGAGGGAAGAGGTATGAGATACATTGCAAGCGTTTTGTATCTTAAATTGACATAACATGTGAAATGTCACCTTAGATCATGATGTACTTTGTGAAATGGTTTATCCCTAGGCTCTTTTTCTTTGCAAATGCCTCGATGTGTAAATTAGCTTGGTTTACTTTTCCACTGTGACACCCAGAGTTTTTCAAGACTGTTGGCTGAAGTAAGAGATGCATATATCAGATCAAGAATAAAGCTCACATTGGGGGTATGGGTGGGGAGTCGTCAAGGGAAACGTAGCCCTAAGTGCATTGACTCATACGTTCTCCATAGCTCTAAAGTCCAGGGCAGCCTGTTGCAGAAAGTCCCCCTGCACTAAAGGGAGTCCCCCTAACAGATTCTGTCTTCCCTGACCTGTGGCTGCACCTGATCCACAATGAGAAGGTTGCTCTGAAGTCTAGTTCCCTGTAGATGGCAATGCCAGCCTTTCTATAAAAGGTGCTGCCTTCCTGCTCCCTCTGTAGGCCTTCTGGGGATGGTGGCCCACGTGATGTATTCACAAGTCTTTCAGGCAACTGCCAAGTTGGGACCAGACTGGAGGCCATGCTTGGAATTATGGACGGGCCTTCTAGGAAGTGCTTACCATCATCTGCTGACCCTTTGGCCCCTCCCCCAGCCAACTTTCATTAGGTTTGCTTCCCTCCAGTAGACACTTGCTTTGTGTTCTTCTACCTTCTCTTTCATAAGTGGCCTCCTGAAATCCCTTACTAACCTCACACAATTTCCTCTCATCCCAGAAGCCTATCAGTCAAACAGAGGGCTGGACCATCAGCCCACACCCATCCCCCTCCCAGCCCCCCACCTTCTGAACAGGTACAAAGAGGGTTCTAGTTTGTTTTGTGAGGCTGTTGTCTTGCCCAGTTTTTCTGCTGGGACAACTGTTGCAATTGCTTCTTTATCTGATAAGTACATTGCCCTTGGGAAACAAGACTGTGTATGGCTTATGGAAATGATGCTCTATATTTTATATTTTATGATTTGAGGTATTAGAGGACAGAGAAATGGTCAATTGGCCTTGAAATTTGGATTGAATTCGGTTCCCTGTGAATGAAGACTAACTTCTTCCTACCTCCATTCTTACCCCACAAAACTGTGTTAGAAATAAAACTTCCCCTACAGTCATTCTCTAATCCTTAGAAAACCATCACAAAACCAATACAGTCAAGATAAACAAGAAAGTTCCTCACTTTCTCCCTTGAAGCACATGCTCGATTAAAGCATCAGGGCAACCTAAACTGACAGCAACTATTTGGATAGTGCTATGGACTTGAACAGTGCTGAAAACATGCAGCACCAGCTCAGGTTTCTGCACTAAAGAAGGCAATATGGAAAGCTCCACATGTCGTTACAAGATCGTATCCTTTTTCTCGCTGCCTAATACATGCTATTTGATTCAGGCTGGGTCTTTGGTCTACTTCTCCAGCCACCGTATCAGTTTAGCTCATCTCCCAGACTCGTTTTTCATCTTTGCCTGTCTCCAAGCTACTGCTGGCCTTACTATAGAGCTCAGACTGCAAAACTCCCTTCAGAAGCCTCCCCAGCCTGCGTCTACTTCATCTGCCAGAGGCTGCAGACAGGAACACGTTGTACCAGCATGTGGCCTGGCTTTAACCATCCCTTGGCCTCATGAAATCCCTCACTAACCTCACACAACTTCCTGTTTCCTAGGCCACCCAGAATCACAGGGAGATTTAGGATTTGACTTTCCAAGTTTTTAGGACCATGTCTGGTAAAGTTCCCTCATGCCTTTCTTCTTTGTTGAATCCATCCAGCTTCTCTTCATCTCTAGCGTCTCTTCTATCCCTAAACTCCCTAAAGTCGAGAACCAAATGTTTTCATAATAGGCAAATTCCACTCGTGCGACCTGTAATACCTGCAAATTTATAGTAAGTGCTCCCTGAGACTCAACTTTGTGGGCCCTTAAAACTGCTAAGCTCAGAACAAGGGAAGAGGGAGGAGAGATGGTCACTCCAGCATTCGAGTGAAGGAAAACCTTAGGCAGGGTGTGTGTGGGAGGGGAGGGGGGCAGGGAGAAGGGGGCAGGGAAAGATTACAGTGGGTGGTGCCCACTGTATTAAGCCAAGCAACAGGTCTGTGGGGTCTTAAAGATTACACAAGGGTAACTGCAGCTTGAGAAACAGTAGGCAACAACATTAAGTGTGTGTGTTTATATACCAAAAAATAGGCACAACCGCGTATAAACAAGCACAGCACTAAAAGTAATCAATTCCGTGAAAATAAAGCCCTCAAACTCCTTTGTCTGCCTTTTTTTAAGGTATTACATATGTGTCGTCTGCCTTTAATACTACATGTGTCATTCTATTTTACTAAGAAACATCCGGAGTGTAACCTACTACGGCAGACCAAATTAAGTCCTTTTACCCCCAGTTCTTTCCCTGCTATACACAGTGGAAGACAGCACAGTCAGGTCCCTAAGTCCCTAAGAGGCATCAGCCTAGTTTACTAGTAAGGAAGGGATCAGGGCTTTTTTTTTTTGAAACCTATAAGAAAGATGCCATATAATTTTTTTTTGTATGTTTGTTCCTAGTACAGCCTGAATTTCCTTCACCTGCTGGATGGCCTCAGCTGCCACCACCTTCAGCATGTACACCGAGCTGGTGCTGGAGTTCAAGTGCAAGCAACAGGAAGAGCTTCAAAGGAAACCTGAGTTGCCTGCCACACCCCCACCAAGTGTTTCCTCCAACCACTACCAGGAGCAGCCCACCCAGGGGGGCCTCTCACCAGCTAGCAGCAGTAGCACAATCAGCCCAGCCACTCTGTCTCTGAAGGGGTTGACTTCTATGAAGAGCTACGCAAGCAGTGATTCCAGCAAGACACCAGCCAGGGGCTAAAAGAACTGGCTGGGTTTCCTGTAGAAGAAGTGTTAGGAGTAAGTGGGTTTGGAGAGCAGGCTGAGCCCCATCTTACATGCTTGTTGTCAACACGTGCTTAAGCCAAAGTCTGTTTCTTGAGCATGGTTTTTAGGAGTTAAGGACAAGGGTATGTCCACGTACAAGCATAAAGTGTTTGTGTGGGGCGTGCCGGGTGCTGCTCCCTTTCCCTTCAGAGCTCGATCTCCTTTCACTGTCTACACCTCACGCATTCAGATTCATTTTCTCTCCTTTACTCATTGCTTGTTGTGAGCTGGGTTTTGGGCTAAGCAATGGAGGTCAGAAAGGAGGAGTGAAATGCAGTTCTTGCCCGTTAGGGGCTTATCAATCTGGTCATCTGTCTGGGGTTTGGAGGAAAGGAGGTGGGCAAATCAGCAGCAATGATTGTGGCTCAGTTATGCATGGTGCACCTGAATGTCCTGGACGTCCCGGAAGGGAAGACAAAGGCAATCCTAGGGGCTTTGCATGTCGATGTCCCACACACTGCCTCTTACATGCTCTGCCTCCACACAGTGAACACCCAATGAAAGGGTAATTAAACATGATCCTAGAAGCCAGTAGGAGATGAGTATGGATGAGAAGGCTCCAACCACATGCAGGGACAGGCCCACTTCCAGAAATAGCCCACTAAGGCTACTGAGGCAGACGGTGCCTCCCCAGTGGAGAACCACACAGGAGGCTTCCCCAGTGAACAGCTGCGGGCTGTGCTCCTCTCTCAATCCCCACCTTCTCACCCAGCCACAGGAGAGAAAAAAACATCCTTGATAGTTAAGAATGAGAATGGCACACAGTATGTTCCTATTCATGGTATTTATTTGTTCTGTAACCGTTCACATTTTATTTATTTTTAAATCCTTATTGTTGAAGTATTACATATGTCTCCTTTTCCCCCCATTGTCCTAACAGTTCACATTTGAAATAGTACTTCCTGATGACACACCAGCTGGCTCTTCTTTAACATGGGCAATAAGGACAGCAATTCACATTCAAGGGGTTGGGGTCATCACACAGCAGAAAGGACAGCAGACACCATCTGGGGGGTGGAGAGGGTTTCTAAGGGAAGGAAAGAGAAGAGACTGGGAGGAGAAAGACCCCTGCATTTGCAGAAGTCAGTACTATTTCTAGGGAACTGTCACGTTGGCCTTGCTGGCAACACCATGTAGGGAATGAAGAATGAAATCTGGGTGGGTAGTTGCCTGAGAGGAAAAGTTGTTTAGAGAGACACTGAAAAAGAAACCCGCAGCCATGCTGGTCAGATAAAGGCTTCCACCATCTTTGCCACCATTTACACCTTCTGTACTGGCTGCAAGAGGGAGAGGAAACCTAGAGCTGGTACCAAGTTTAGCAAAGAGAGTCAAACTTATCACAATCAAAACAATCGATGTTAATTTGCAAAAACGCCATGAAGAATTTAGGGGCATTATGTTTTTCTAGCTTCCTCCTACAATGCTTCTGGGATTTGCCCAGCTTAACTACCTAAAACAACCCCTCTAAACCAGGTCCTAAGAAAATAATTTTGCATGTTACTCCTGCCTAAAGGCCTTAACACGGGTAGAGAACCAGGCTTAGGCCTACATGTCTCAGCCCAGGCTGCAGGACCACCACTCAAGTTTTAGGTATTCTGTCAACTATAAATGAGTCTTAGAATTCTAAACTAGACCTTACACTCTTCTTATCCAGGTAGATTAAACCCTAGAAGTATATCTGGAATCATCCCCATACTTCTGGGTACACTGTTAATGGTCCCACAAGTTTGTAATAAGCTTCACCTACTCATGTCCCAACACATGTCTTCCAAAGTGTTGAAACCAAATTTGCTTTCACAGACTTAAGGCAGCGAGGTGCCCACAAACCTGGCAAAGCCAACCTCAGGCCAGGCTACATGCCGGAGGGGAGCTATTGCTACCAACCTTCTGTGATGTCATAATGCCTAATGGTGGGGCCGTTAGTATCCATCCCATCAATGTAGGCTCCTTAATTTTCTGTCATCTCTATTCTGAATTCCTTAATTAACACAAGTTAAGAAATATGGCCTCAAGTAAAAAGAGAACCTGAGTGGCACTCAGAGATGACCTATGGGAACCACTCAGGAGGGAAAGCAGTTCTCCTCCAGCTAACACGGGATCTTAGCTAAATACACGATGACCTAGAAGTTTAGAAGAGAACTTAGTAGAAGAAGGGAGAACCACTGGAGAACATTCTAAAGAACTTCACCAATTGTAAAAGTTACAGTGTTTACATAGGAGTTTTTCTCAAAATACAATGCTTCAAAGATTCTATAAGAAGAATGTACAAGAAGGTGTGCAGGGCAAAAGAGATGCATCCTGGGCTCAGGAGCAAGAAGAAAGGTCCAGAAACAGCTCTGCTCTCATGCAAGCAAAGCAGAAATATCCCTGAATAAAGGAGAGCAAAAGAGAAGTGGTAAGGAGGATGCCCAGTAGAAAATGCGAAGGAAGCAGAGAGGAGCCGATCTGCCTCAGTTGTTCCCGACTTCAGTTTTCCTCGATGCTGAAGACAGCATACACATACGCACTTTCAACGTTACTGCAGTAAAAAAAAAGATCAGGACCGCAGAACAGTCAAAACCTCAAAACCACAGGGTAGCATGTGGACCTCATCACTGCTCCCCTTCTGATGGGAATATGGTGGTTCTATGGTCACTCAATATGTAGACGTGGGGCGCGTGAGGAGACGGGATACATAAGGGGGAGGGCGAATGTGGGGTGCCTCACCCTGACTCCTGCTATCAGCAGAGTGAGGTTGGGGAAAAGCCGAGGAACGGGCGGGCGGGGAAAGTGTGAGGAGAGGAATGCTGAGTGGCCTGGTCATCAGAAGCAGGCCGCCTGGAAGCCTCGAGATGACCGAACAAACCAGATGTATTTCAGGACAAGAAACTGAGTCCCTGGAGCTTAGGACACAGCTAGAAAATATTTCATCACAACGCTGAGTCCACACACACGGCACGACGCAAAACGAAATGCTCCAGTGAGAATCTTCACTGGAAACTCTCAGCAAGAGTTTATAAGTTAGACATAAAAAAAAAAACAACCAAAACAAGTACTAGATTCACATTTCCAAATTACCCACACAGAGTGCCGAGAGGTAGGGGTTAACGCACAGGTTGGAAAAGTAGGGAAAACACCCCAGCCACAGGGTCCGTGCCGTCACCGAGGAACTCCAAAGTGCCTTCCAAAGTGCTCTGCCACAACCATGCAGAGGTGGTGGGAGGAGTTGAAGAAGTCTTCCTTCTCTCCAAAGCACTGATTTTATCCCGACAGGAGAGAAACAGCATCCGTTCTGCTCACTTCTTCTTAAACTAAAGGCTGCATCCGACTAGATCTAGGGAAAAGGTGCAAGTATCAGTGGCTGGAATTTTCTTCATGCTACAGAAATGGAGGAAACCTAAAGGTCAGATACTTCTCCGTCTTCCTGTCCTTCTGTGCAGCTCCCAACAGTTCATAAGTAACCCTCCATGTAGGCTGAGAGACTTGCTCTTTTTCTCTGATAAGCTCTTCAATATTGAACTAGACCACAGATGAGGGTTTTAGCATTCTGCGCAAGGTAATTCTATGTAACTGCCACAAATCCAGCACGTCAGCATCACTAGCCTCTACCCAGAAAACACCAGTAGGTATCCACCCCCCCTCAGTCATGGGGACAACAAAAACTATGGCCCCACCAATGTCCCACTCTGAGAACAACTGAGTATCATGTCTCAGTGGTGGGGAAGCACCTTTAGAAAATAACACTGTCAGAAACAACTGGTTATTGATACCCAGCTACTTAACAGGCTCCCCTTCTCTCTCTCTTCTAAAGAGCAGTATTGATGTTGGTAGAATTTGTCCTAAACCCTCAACAGTAACCAAATATTTCTGTCAGAAGCTATTCACCTGCAAGGGAGAATCAACAAACTTGATCCTAGAGAGAAATCGTCGCAGCTCCCCACGGCCAATTTTGGGGGTGGTCTCCTTGAGCTGGACCATCTGGCCCTCCATCAGTGCCCACCGCAGACTAAGCTTGCTGACCACCAGGGGTGCTGGATGGCCTTTGGAGCTTGGCCCCGTTGTCCTGGTAACATAAAAGGCATCTTTCCAGAGGTCGTTAATTCCAACTGAGGAAGGACAAAAACAAGAGCAGTTAACAAGGACAGGAGACTTCCACTAACAGTAGAGTGGTTTGGTTCAGCAACCAGATTCAATTGTTCATTTACTCCTTCATTAACTCATACAAGAAGTTTATTGAGCACCTAATAGATGCAAGGCACTGAGCTAAACAGTGGGGTGTAGTGGCGAAGGGTTGGATGCCAGCAAAGCAACACATTCTTCTCAGCTTTTGTACCTAGTCTTTCTTTCTTTTTCTTTCTTTCTTTTTTTCTTTTCTTTCTGTCTCACAGGTATGTTTATTCATGCCAGCAAGGAAAGGGCACTTCTAGATACGCGTGTCCCTCAACCCTATCTAACAGCCAAGGTGTATGCGAGCTGACGCTCCCCAGCTGCACACTCGGCTCAGCTGCTAGTGATGACCATGAACAGGCGCGGTCTCGAACCTTTCAGAGCTTTAGCTTTTTTATCTGCATTCCTAGTCTTGTACATGATGAGGCCCATCAGCCCCATCTTCACCCAGATCTCCTGGTAAACCTAAGTGTAGTAGGGCTTCACGGGAACCCACACATTTTTAATGAGGCTCTGAGACACCTCACCACAGGACCAACGGCTACCGCAAAACAGCTCGGGCTGCCGTGACCCGCAAAGCCAGCTACTCGGGAAGGTCACCGAACTGTACCATAGTTTCTCATCAGCTGCTTCTAAAAAGCTCCAAATCAGGAAACTAGAGGCTATACCAACTATGGTGACAATTTGGTGGAAAAGTGAGCACCACAAACTAGAAATTCTGAGAATTCCTAGAGTGTCAGCACATGATCATATAGGCTATTACCTAGCCAGTGTTTATTTCACCTCATCTTTAAAATATGTGTTGTAATAAAAATGGTCTTGATTCTTAATTACCATTATTAAATATGCACTAACAGTATTTTATGCTAATATTTAACAAATGGCTCATTTAGATCAAATTGCAGGATTCTGTAAGCTGACAGCTCCCTACTTGGCCCCCTCCCACACACAAAGCCCGTGGACAGGTGTCTGCAAGTTCCCAATGTATCCCAGTAAGTTCAGAATGCATTAGCTTTGACCTGAAGGCAAGTAAGTTTCTCAGGAGAAAGCAAGTCTTTGAAGGGCAAGAGAATATGGAAAGATGTACGGCACGTGGCCAGCCTGGTCCTTCCCGTCCTCCCCAAGCAGGAACAGATTCCCCGAGGCCAACCTGGAGAAGGAACCTCTGGGGCCAGACCATCAGACACCTCCAGACTAGCAGGTAGCGGTGGCTGGGTTTTCAGGGCTCTGCTTCCGGAGTTAAAGGTCCCTAATATATAATACTATTTAGATACATATATAAACACTTTCCATTGTTAACAGTCATGACCAGTGGTCTTTTTCCCTTTGCTTTTTCTCCTGGCTGTCATTTCTAGGCAATGGGCATGCTGCCTTCTACTAGTCACAGGAGTCTCCACTGATCCTAAACCAATGCCCTGAGAAAACAGTCTACCTCCATCCTATCCCTCCAGTTAATTCTAAGTCCTGAGCTCCTAAAGGGTCAAGAAACTACTTGTATTTGTGCTCACAGCCCCTAGTGTAGTGCCTGGCATACAACTGGTGCTCAATAAACATCTGCTGAGTGAGTGGATGCATGAATCGCCTCTGGGAATGACACCACACTTCCTCCTCAGCTTGCAGCTGACTCAGATGAGGTGGGTCCTCACCCTGTGAGCCTGGTGCACTTCCCAAAGGGAACACTCCAGCAATGGTCCTAGGCACCAGGGACACCAAGGAAAACCAGTGGCTCGGCACCCCCCCGTCTGAAATCACACATGCTTCCCCTGGGGACATGGTCTTCTCACACAGCAGCACATCCTCTACCCCTCTGCGTACACAGACTCCCACTGGGACTGACCCTCTGCAGCCGTTACTGTGCCCGTGGCATTGGCCAGATCCAGAAGAATTGAGGGGAACGCCGGGTGCAGGAGGTAAAGGTGGTGAAGGCTGGGTGGCTCACTTCCTAGGATGACATCCTGACAATGAGGAGCAAAAAGGAAAAGCAAAAGTCATTCTGCATTCCCACATGTGGCGGTCCTCAGAGGAGACAATGAGGTTACTCATTTCTCTCAGATGCTACGACCTGATCCCAAATACAAGGAGAGAGAAACTCCCAGACGTATGAGACCTGTTCCAGAGAGCTCAAAATACTAACTAATCACTAACTTCTTCAAACCACTGTGGTTAGAAAACGCTTTCTCCCTTTTAAGAAAAACAAAAGGAAGAAAGGAAACGCACATGCCCTGGGACAGAAACCTGAGGCAGAGACCTCACAGTCTCCCCGGGAGCATTCATTCCCTGCAGGGGGCGGGGGAGGGGAATGTGTGCAGACAGCGATTATCTAGTACGAAACATAGTGTGCCAACGACATTTCCTCTCATCGGATAGTAAAGCCAATTGCAAGTGTCAGGATATGAGTCACAAAAATCTTATTTACAAAGATAAAGAGAAGTCTGACCAGACAGAGCAAGTCATTGATTATACAACAAAAATTGCAAGGCCTGAGTGCCAGTCTCCAAGCTCCCTGTAGCAGGGTAAGTGCACACTGGAACTGCCTTTAGCAGAGTAACTGCTGTGCAGGGATGATCTCCGGCAGGAGCATGCGGTGCAGCCATGCAGTGGCTACAGCACAGGAACACCGACGCCACTGACGCCGTGGCTCTACTGAGCTCCCCGGGAGCACCACCCCTTTCCTGGGATCTTCTTGGGTCTCCCCTTGAGGAGGAAGTGAAACCCTGAAAAATGACTATCCCCCCAGCTTCTATATAGTCAGCACAGGAAGGAGTCCACTGAGGAGAAGCATGGGCGGGAGGCCGGCAGCCACCACAGGCTCACAGAGCAGAAGAGGGCTTTTCCACACACCCGAAGGTCCCAGGCATGGCGGGGCAGATCTCTGGCTTAGCTACCAGGGCAAGAGAACCGCCAAACTCCTTCCTCAGCACCTACAGCATAGGCCCAAATTCCTTGGCATGAAAACCAAGGTCTTACGCCATTTAATCCAAATCGGCCGTTTCCAGCCTCCTCCTACAATGACTCACCTGTCCACCCCATGCTTCATGAATGTCTGGTGACTACCTAAACACATGCTCCACTTTGCTCTATCTAACCTCTGCCCATCTTATCCCCCCTCCCCTCAGACTAACTCCCCTATCCAGCTCCTTTCCTCCTGTTAGAACACTGTGGGCCCTTAGGAATCCGACTTGAATGCCACCTCTTTCATGAAAAATGCTCTAATCTCCCCAGACAAAATGAGTATCTCCTTTTTTCACTTCCATCCGAAATTCATACTTGTGTTTTCTATTTCCACATTTGTAATATGTGCCTTTGTTCTTTTCAGAGGCTTGCATTTGAGTCATCTGGTCCAATCCCCTCATTTTATTACATGAGAAAACCCCGGAAGTTAAACTGTTAACATGTAACATCGTCACATGTTAGGGAATAGCAGAGTTAAGACTATAATCTAGATGTTAAGTCAATCTGACCCTCAATAAGAGGGAATATATTAGCGTTGTCATTCACAGATAAAGAGCTGGAAGCTCAGAGAAGTCAACTGACTTGTCTGATAGCACACAGTTGGTGAGTTCAGGACTCATCCTCCTCCGGTCTCTGCGTGCCCCCATCATTGGGGACCTTCTCTCTTCTCTAGAGGTTCAGCACTGTTTCCAGTGCAAGCTTAGGTCCCTACAGAGAACATGGCACAGAGTAGGTACTGGTCAACATGTGTTGAACGAAATCAAGGTGGGTCTCCATAAAAACTCAGTGGCACCTCTTATTCTGCCTGACTCATCAACAAAATACCACAATGTAGCACGTAAGACGTTCTAAAATCCACCTTCTATGTATCAGATCTTCTCTCCCACAGTCTCCCCTAGTGAACTCTCACTTCAGCCGAGCAGGGCCCCTCTGCTGTAGCAGCAGCCAAGGGGCTGTGGTCAGCTCCCCCATGGCGTGGCTGGAAGGCAAAGGCGGAAGCAGAGCTCAGGAGGAAGCAGGTTCCTGCTCTGCCCACTCGAAGGCTGCTTTGTTCTACCCACAACCACTTGGAGGTGTGGCTGGTCTAATGACACCTTCAGACCCAGCCAGCCCCCCAGAGTGGCCACCATCTGACAAAGTGACAGTGGGACCCTCCCTCCCCGGCTCACTCACGGAATTGGAAGGTGCAGCTGGCAGCCCTTCAGCCCAAAAGAGGAAGACGGACTTCTGGTCTGAAGTAACTGCTGAGGTGGTTGGTGTTCTTTTCAAGTGACATGGAGCAGTGTAATTCCAAACAACAGAGCCAGAGTCCCCGTCCACCACCATCATCTGTAAGGGAGAAGAAAGTGAGGAAAGCCCGTCCTCAGAAGGGCAGCAGGCCCAGGGAATACACACACACACACATTCAAAAACATTTATTAACAGGCTGAAACAGACACCAACAGCATCACTCCATCCTGCCCCTTCCCTCCTGAAGCGGCAGCCACAGCTTCAGAACAATGATGTAGTGAACGCCGTGTCCTGTGCCCTGTGCCAAGAGCTTCCATGGCATGTGTAGCTCAGCCCTAGGGCAGTCTCACATTTAAAAGAGCACAGAGCAAACAGGCAAAAAATAAATTAAGAGAAAACGCCCTCCTTAGCTGCATCTCTCAAAGGATAATTAAAGAAACTGAATTCATAATCCCTGGCAGCATTTATAGCTCCTTTCCCCAAAAAACACCTCGCACCCAACAGTTCTAGAGCCTGTCACCTGCCAAAACTCCCCCGTCTACCCAGTGTCTTTCACCCTTTCTCCTCAGTGTCTCTGTTCCTCAGTGTGTGGAAAGACTACATACACCTCTTTCTACCATCACTTCCTTATTCTTCCAGTCTCTAGGGTCCTGCCCTTCTCTGCCCACGCTCAGACTCAGCCTCATCCTAGAGAGACAAACTCCTCTGAGTGAGCAGGCAGGAAAATGGGCTCCTGGTTCAAGATTCCCTTTGATAGTCTTGGGAAGAAAAGACGTGTAGAGACACGGCACGGAACAATTTTATCCAGTCATGCGTATTATTTCATTTAGCTGCCACAATAACCCTATGAAGTAGTAGGCAGTGTTGTTATCCATTTTACAGATGCAGAAACTGCAGCTAGGCAAACATATGTAATTGGCCCAAGGTCACCAATAAACAGTGGAGCCAAGATTAAAACCCAAGTCTTAAACAACCTGCTATACTGTATACACCCTCTCCTTCAATCCTGCCAGGAATGCCAATGAACATTCCCATCTCTACCTGAAGTTCCTCTGAAAGACAATCAGACATTGCTTCCGGAAGGCTCTCCCTGAAGTGACACTTGATCACTGGATCTGTCCTCTGCTTGTGACCAAAAACCCTACTGCGTCCACACCTCACCCAAATTCTGCAGCTTTGCTTTCAACACCCTCCACCAGCTGACTTTAGCCCGCCCTCTCTGGCAGGAACCCTCAGCCCATCCTTATCTGTCCATCGGGCAAACTTCTTCTCTGCCCCGATGGTTCTGCACATCCGACCCGCAACCACCATGCAGTGTCTTTGGCTCCTTCACTCATCTGCCCTCCACATCCCCACGGCAGTGTGAGCCTCCATTACAGCACAACGTGGCAGAGCTGTGTGCGAACAGCCCCCCAGTGACTATGAGTTACAGACAGTGGCCTGGCCTTCACTCACGCTGTGTTTTCCACAGACATCATCTGCGTATCTAGCACAGAATTTGGCACCTGTTAGAGGTGATGATTAAGTGTGTGTTGAATTCGCTCTCAGGGAACTGTGTGCAGTATATAGGTACATATTTAAAGTGAAGATAAACCACAGAGATAGGTCAATTATCAAAAGGAACACATGAAAACTCTTGTTCTGCTTCTAATGTTCAAGAAATGGAAACTGCCTATCCAATCATTATACCCTCACATTATGCAATCTCGGGTAAAATGAGAAAGAACTATCCCGTGTCCTTGGGACATGCCTTGCCTGTCTGTCTCTGGGCCTCTGGTCTTGGTGTTCCTGGGCTGGCACGTTTCCCCACCCACCCCTCTCACAGGCTACAGTTCAACTTTCACGTCCCTGCTCATCCTTCCCTCTTCTCGAAAGTCCTCCATAACAACCTAGCCCCACAGCCATCCTGCCTTCTCTGAAATCTTAGGTTTTATTGGATGCACGGAAGTATTACATTTATTACATTTATGCCTGCCTTCCCCCACGTCAGAAGGCTCCTACTGCCTCGCCGTAAGTGAGGAATCCCCGAGAAGGTCTCCTGTGCGGGAAGAAGCTTAGCCAGAAAAGCTTCCGATGCCACAGACTTTAGCACCGAGTTGTGAGTTTTCACTTAGCCATTCAGCTAGACTTTGAGTTCTTTGAAGGAAGGAACATATTTTAGGTTCTGTTTCTCCCAGTGCCTAGTGCAGAGCTGCACACACGTATATACCTTATATGTGTTTTGACTGATTTGAGTCCCAAGGCTTTACCTTTTTCATCCCGACTCCATCCTGTATCTGCAGGAGGAAGTCTAACGTCTGATCGTCAGTGAAATACCCTGGAGTGGGCTGGCTACAAACGAGAACAGGGTAAGAGGGCGACGGTGAGTAAGAAAACGAGGAAAGCAAGGACCTCCTTCCCTCCCTCCTCCTGCATCCTCCCCAGATATCAAACAGTTGTCCTGGGCAGTTTATAAACACAGGGAAGCGGGTCAAAGCAGCAAACGTGAGAAGGAGCGCCTGCCGACCTGGGTAGGCCCTGGAGACTCAGGGTCCAGTGCGGTGTGAGGTTCTGGCCCCGGAGCAGGACGAGGGCCTGTCTGGTTGTGATCAGGAGGTTGCTGCAGTTGGAATCCGGCGCCTTCACCATCTGGAGCAGCTCGACACCGTCGCTGAATTACCAAGACCCCAACAGTCAGTCCCTGGATTAGATGAGGCTCCTGACCCACTTGTTCTGACCTGTTCTCTTGGTACACACGTTTGTATAACTCCTATATTCATCTCCCCACCATTAGGGGAAGTCTGCCCTTCAGCGAGCTCTCATTTTCCTGGCCTTTAGAAACCAAGAACCCCTAGAAAATCCACGCACGTTCCTAAGGAACTCATAGAGGTGCCGCATGCCACTTACGCTGGACGCTCTGGTAAAGAAAACAGAGCCAGAGAGAGCGGCAGGGAAGGGAGGTGCGGATCTGGGCAGGAGTCCTGAAACTGCCATCAAGCTTGCACAGTGACTCCTGGTAAATACACACTGCACCGCATTATTTCTTTCTCTGCACAACTGGGACCATTTTATCTAACATCTGTCAAATTCACTGGAACAATAGGACACTTCCTCAGAAAATGATTGAAAACTCCCAATATCAAAGAACGAAGACAATTATTACTAAATGGGTAAAATCCACTGCATATGACAAACAAACTACATGCTTTCAGTTAAGAAGGAAACAAAAATAAAAAGATTTCATGGATGCTATTCTTGCTTCTGCCAAAATGATTCTTCAACTACAAGAAAAATACAGGAAAAGGAAGGTAGATATTTCAGCAGTTTGGCAGTTATTTTAAATAAACCTATCCCCCTAATTTCAAGTTCCCCAGCCCCTCCCCGACTCAGAACCTAAACCAATATCCTTCTGGTCACACATCATAGTCACTAACACACAGATAGCAACACAGTATGTTATCAAGAAAATTTCTCACTCACTTTAACCGGATCAGAAGGCAATGGCTTAAGACTATCACTGCTTCCCCCCAAACCTCTACCCACATAATTCACCAGCCCAACCAAACTCAGAGACTCCATGGCACGTGAGCTTGAAACCTCGATGACAGGTCCTACCTGTAAATGTCAATGAGTTCTGACAGGTTGATGGATCTTCGCTTCTCCCATTCTGGCTCTTCTATCTGCAGAGAAGGTGGTGAGCTGTCTCGATTTTGGGCCTGAACAAAAATGTCCCGCAGGGCGACAGCTTGGATATTTCCTAGCACCACAGGAAGAGCCAACACTGAGAAGCTGAATTTAATAGACCTCCCCCAGGATGAGGATCTGAGAGAGACTTAGGGCCTGATGAGATGGGTCTACCATTACTCGCCCAGAGTAGTCCAACAAAGAGTGAACCGGGAAGTGATTATATAGAGATGTTGGACAGTCTTCTCTTTGGGGAAGGCAGCAAAGGGGGAGCAGGGAGAATGACTTACAACAGGTGGGCAGTGAGCACTCCCTACTATAGGAGGTGATGAAAGGGCTGATGTCAGCAATTCCCCAGCTTTCACCTGGTCTCACACAAGAGGCCTAATCACCTACATCCATGGGGAAGAGTAGCAAAAACCAGCCTTGCTTCTTACCAAAGCCAAAGAGGATGTAGACAGCTCCATTGGCGGTGATATAGACCTGAGGACCAATCAGATTCCCCAGTCCCACGATGCTGTACTTCACAGGTCGGCCCACTGGACTCCCTGTCCGGCCAGATACCAGCAGAAAGCACAGATCCTGCTGAAGAATTGAAAGAAGGGGTCCCGTCAATAGAAGCCCTATTGTTTCCCAATCAAACAGCTTCTCCACATGGCCATTGCTGCATTGTTAGCTAAGGACTCAGAAATACTTTCCAGAGTTGGAGAGCACCAAGCCAAACTGCTTTACTTTATTCCCGGGAAGTAAGAAAGACAGGCAAATGGCTGACACCCGCTAAGGGCATCTTGACGGTAGCTCAGGCAATTTCTTTGAAGCGCAGTTTTGCCTGATGGACAGTCTCCTGAGACCAGAATTCTAGCCCAGAGCTAAACACGGGACAGCTGACCCCTGGTCTCTGCTCTCATACCCAGAAATCCCCAGTAATATTTGGTCCCAGCAAGAATCAATGCAGACACTGATCTCCCATCATAACATTACACACCTGGCCTGGCCTCTCTCAATCTTACTCTCAGACTAAGATGGACAAACTGTCTGTGAAAGGCCAGATGGTAAATACTTTAGGTTTTGCAAGCCAAATGGTTTCTGTAGTAACTACTCTACCACTACAGTGTGAAAGTAACCACAGGTAATACATACATGTGTTCCAATAAAACTTTATTTACAAAAACAAGCAATGGGCCAAATCTGACCTGCAGGCAATAGTTTGCTGACCCCTACTCTAGAGGATTTTCTTTTGGGGAGAGTTATTGGTTGGGAAATATGAGGACTGTATCAATATCCTGACCTCAATAAAGCTTTTGACAAAGTTTATCATCCTGAGTTCTTATGCGTAAGATAAAGGCAAGTGATTTTCAGTGACAATGCAGAGGGAGGTTTTAGTGGAATGTCAGGGCACTCTGCTTTTGTCCCACTCCTATTCGTCATTCCTGTCAAGGTCATGAGTTTGATTGGACACAATACGAACCAAATCTGATTTGGCCATAGACTATAAAAATAATAGCATTACCATAGTAAGTCTACAACAAGGCCACAAAGCTACAGAGTGATAATTATTCAGAATTCACAAACAGATCTCTCTGGCTGCAAAGCTCCACCTGTCATAGTTAGTGGAACCATAATGAGATTGCCAGGGAAATGGGTTCATGATGGTAATTTTCCATTCCATCTCACAAAGCAAATTTATTTAAAGCTAAGCCCTGGTAATAAGAGGTTTCAAGCAGCATTTATAACAACAACACTAGGAACTAACTGAAGTTCAAGTGCTTCTGCAGGAAACACAGGACCATTTTATACAGCAATACCTGTGACTCCCCGACAGCCAGAACCACAAGATCTCGAACACCATCTTCGTCCACATCTGGCAGGACCACCCCGGGGGCAGCCAGGGTATGGTTGGATAGGTAGTTTGGGTTTAAAGTCCAAATAACTTTCCCTAGGGAAGGACAAATAGGCTGATCACAATGATGGCTTCCTGAAAAGGTGGCCCACAACACCCCCAGGCCAGAAAAGAGAAATTCAGTGGCCAAACAACAGATAGTAACTCCTACTTCCTTTTTACCTTACTAGGAGGAACAGAGCCTTGAGTGTGGGATGAAATCCCCAAGTACCTAGCTAACAAAACCCTGTAATAACTTCATGCCTGGATTTTTTTAGATAAATGAAGGTACTAAGATCTCCCCGGAAGAGAGGAGCCTACTTGTCTGGGACAGAGGAATTGATCTGAGATTATTACAACTATTAAGGAACCACCAGGGCAGCCAGCCAGAAAACTAACTCTCTCTCCTACCATGTGGTCCACTGAGTAGAGAAATCAAGCATAGGTTTTCAACATGACCTCAGCTTTAGAATTAACTTGCATGCAATCCTTTTCCATTCAGAAGTACCCAGGACCAAACTCCAACCTCTAAAATTGGGAAGGATGATATTTATTCAGTCCAAGGGGTTAACAAGTATATTTACAACTCTGTAAAAGAGACTTCATTACATATAATTAATTCTTTTTCATACCTACCTTTTGTCATGTATGTTTACATGCAATAGAAAGATAAAAAGCCAAACAACATGCCTCAACAAACCTTACGTTCTTCACTGACATATTTTTAAGTAGTTGATGCCCAAGTTCACACACAGACCCCATAGTTATCAAATACTAGAAGCCCAGTGCACAAAAATTTGTGCACTCGAGGGGGTGGGGGTGTCCCTCAGCCCGGCCTGTGCCCTCTCGCAGTCTGGGAACCCTCGGGGGATGTCCACCTGCTGGCTAAGCCTGCTCCCCAGGGGACCAGGCCTAAGCTGGCAGTCAAACAGCCCAGGAGTCCTCGGGGGATGTCCACTTACCAGTGGGGAGCAGGCCTAAGCTGCAGTCGGACATCCTTAGCCCTGCTGAGGAGGCAGGAGAAGCTCCCACCATCACCACTGTACTGGCAGCCATCAGCCTGTGAGTGAGCAGAGCTCCCGCTATGGAAGCGCACTGACCACCGGGGGGCAGCTCCTGTATTGAGCATCTGCCCCCGGTGGTCAGTGTGTGTCATAGTGACCAGTCATTCCCAGTGGTTCTGCTGTTAGGATCAACTTGTATATTATCCTTTTATTATATAGGATTATATAGGATAGAGGCCTGGTGCACGGGTGGGGGCCAGCTGGTTTGCCCTGAAGAGTGTCTCAGATCAGAGTGGAGTCCCTGGACAGCCTGGGTGAGGGGCTCTTGGCTGTTTGCAGGCTGGCCACAGTCCCTTCAGGGTTGGGGTCCCCGCTGGGGTGCCTGGCCAGCCTGGGTGAGGGGCTGATGGCTATTTGCAGGCTGGCCACCACCCCCAGTGACCCAAGCTCCCAGCAATGCTGGCTAGAAGCAGGTATCTGGGATTTATTTATCTTCTATAATTGAAACTTTATTGCCTTGAGCGGAGGCCACAGCTGGCCAGGGCAGGCGGAAAGCTTGGCTTCCTCCATCGCCGGGGCAACCAAGCCTCCTGCTTGCTCCAGCTCTGTGGCTGCCGGCCACCATCTTGGTTGGGTTAATTTGCATAGTCACTCTGATTAGCTGGTGGATGTGGCTTGGGTGTAGTGGAGTGACACCAATTTGCATGTTTCTCTTTTATTTGCATAGATGAAGAGGCAATGCTCAGCTTTTGTGCAAGGAACAGAGTAAGGAGACTATGCAGCAACCAAAGTCCTCAAGGTAGTTTCTGTTCAGGTTAAACTGGATCTAGCAATCAACATATTCCAACCCTTTCTGTTATCTCCCTAAAATAACCGCCTCCCAAAGCAGTAAATCAGATTCCTCACCATGTGAGAGTGGAAAGGTCCTACCCCACCAGACTGTTCTAATCCGAGACCATGGCTCACTGGAGCAGAAACCTTTTGTGGCAAATGATCTTCACCTGATGTCGCATTGAATGCGCTGAACATCTTGTGAGTCCCTGTCACAAGGCAGATGGTCCCGGCCACATTTCCTGGCATCAGATCCAAACATGTAATATCTCGAGCCTCCTCAGGGAGAGGACTAGACCAGAGTGTGCTGCCGTTCATTCCCGACAGGCACACAAGAACAGCAGGTGGCCTTGAGACACCTAAAAGCACACAAAAGAGAGAAGAACTGAAAGGAGGAGAGGAAAAAAGAAGTAGAGACGAGCAGGAGGCCAGAAAACCAAAAGTAAGTGGTAGTAAGGCAGCAACTCACACCTATGTACTCGGCTCCCTCCCATATTTCTGGTAACAAGGTCTGAAAACAGAGCTTGTCCTGTCCTGTCCTGTCTGCTCAACACATCTTGTCCGGGACAAGAGCCCTGGACCTCCGCCAGGCTGCCTTATGCAACTCCACGCTTGCACCTCTCCCAACACCTTTGCTCCTGTGCCTGTCACCTGAGTCCAACAAAATACTGACATCCTTAAGGATAAAGGCTATTGCATTAATTTCTGTACCTCCAGTACCTTACAAAATACTGGTACATAGCAACCAACTGTTGTCTGAATAAAGACAGAAACCAAAAAAATTGAGAATATGAAAAAGTTAAGAACAATAAAAAAACCAAACTGGGACAGAAAAAATATGCTCAGAAAAATGAGGCTACTAAGCTAGACTATCTGCAGAGCAGGAAGAAAAATACCTGAATTCTAATTATCACTAGCAAATGCTCTCTGGGGGCAAAAACATATATTTTCTTAAATAAACCTTAAGATTACACTTAACAATAATCAGTAGGTAGGTCCTCCTGGCCTAGAGTTCATTGGAATCAGCTGATTTGGCCCCCATCAGTAAATACTACCTGAAAATTTAATACGTAGGTCCAAGGATAGCTGGTAAAGTAGCTCACCTCTTTAATAAATAATCCTTTATATCAATGAAAAGCATAAGAGTAACTTTCTCTGGTGCCAGTTTTACATTCACTTTCAGTACTGACCCATCATCTCACACACTTTCCACCTCCAGCTACAACTCATACAGCAACAACGAACAGAGCTTTGTGGCCCCTGTTCCTCAGTGCTGCTAATTAAAATCACAATCTGAAAACAAGCGTCAAACTGTAGCTCGCAGTTTCAGCTGTGGTTGCCAGAAGCAGTGGCACACATGACAAGTCGTGGTGATAAATGTTAACAGCTTGACTTCTCATGGATTCTCTGACATACTGTGCTGCCCTTCCCCCTAAGGGGCCCTACTGACTCTACATCAATTCCCTGACATCTTTTTCTGGATGGTGATGGGTTATCCCTTCCCCATTAGTCCATGACTCCCCTCAGGCAAAGACCACACTCACTTTGTTTAGATCAATATAACCAGCACAACTCTGCTTAAGGTACACAGCAGGCATTCAATACATAGTTACTAAATGAATGGATGGACAACAGAACAAACAAATAAAAACGCAATCCTTTTTATGTTCAGGAGCACAGAGCTTTGAACCCACTGTCTGGGGTTAAGGGCAGCAGTTTGACAAAAGGGTCAAAAAACATGAACTCCACAGCCAGACTCCCAGGGTTTGGATCCCAGTTCTACCATTTACCGGCTGGGGACACTGGGCAAGTTCCTTAGCCTCACTATGCCTCAGTTTCCTCACCTGCAAACAGGGAATAATTATATTGTCTACCTCATGGGACTAAGATGAGGGATAAATTCATTCATCAAATATGTTATAGACTTCATATGGTGCATAGCACATATGTTAGTGATGTTATTATTTTTATAATCTATGGCCAAATCAGGCTAATTAGTATTGTATACAACTTAAACCTATGACCTTGTCGCTATGAATCCTGATATGTAGCAAACCATACAATTAACAAATGACGAAAAAGAAATCTCTAAATCTAAGCATGGGTGGGGGAAAGTTTTACTTCAAAAACTAGCTAATGAGTCATAGGCAGGAAAAAATATAACTCAGGTTCAATCACATAAGTCAGCTTTTTGCCTGGAGGCTCTCTCTGTAACAGATCTATCCCCAAATGGCTTCTACTTAGTGCACAAGCCCCAAAAAGGTATTTCTTATAAGAGGGTCACATAGCCTAGAATTTTCTAGAATAGACTTGGATGTTTATTCCAGGGCCTGAATGATTCAAAAGTAGTTCCTAGTGCATCCTCAACCTCAGACTTGAGTTCCTCTATCAGCTCACAGACTGTAGCTCCCTGTAACAGAGGCCGCGAGACAAGCCAAAGCTCCCGTGGACCTATGCTGAGAACCCAACACAGTTTTCTTTCTTCTGCAGTTGATCTGTGTAACAGCTGGGGTCCCAGGAAACAGACACTCAGGTAGGGTAGGTTGTGAAAGGTTTCCTAAAGAGACAAGATGTGGACAGGGTATAGGAAAACCACCAGGAATAGTAAAGCCCTCAGAACTCTTACTGCTCCCAGGCCCAGAGGGACAGTGGAAAAGTGATTCCTGGAACCCAGAAAAAGCAGGTGCTGTAGGAGGACCACCTTGACAGGAGCTGCAACCTGGGATCAAGGATGTAGCCAGGCTGAGGTAATCCGTCAGGAAGGAGCCAGAGGAATTCATTCTCTCTCTCTCTCTCTCTCTCTCTCTCTCTCTCTCTCTCCAGTTTCTTGCCTGTGCTCCCCATTGGCCAAACCCAATTGGAAGTCCACAGGCAAGGGAGACCCCTGACATAATCCATGCATGATCCTCCCAAAGCAGAAAGCAGAATGGAGAACAGAGACAAAGGGATTAAACAGAAGGAGTAAAAGGAAAACATCCAGGCAAGTTGTAAATGTGATATATTAATATGTGAACGAAAGCTTACTGCTGGGGATAGGAAGGTAGGAGAGTCAACATTTACTGTAACCTGAGAGGCAATGGGAAACGGGCTGGGAGAAAACTCAAGAACCTCAGTGCAGGCACGTGGGCAAGTCGCTTCCTCTCTGGTCTCAGCTTCCTCCCTGGACTAGTGACCACGAAGAGGTCCTTCCAGCTGCAGAGCTCTATGGTTCCTTGGCTGAGTGGTATTTAGAAGCAGGAACTTCCTGCTGGGGGTTATCTTGTGTGACAGCTCATGGTGCCTTCCTATTCAGGGCAGGCCCTTTTCTACATGGCCCCTTGGGAGAAGCTTTCTCTTCGCTCACAAGGGTCAAATCACTGAGCTTCTCCCGGAGCAGCCTCTAAAAGACACATCTCTTACCGATGGCACTGCCATTCCTTGAAGTTACAAAGGAGAGAAGCACATCCCGCAGGCCATCTCCATTCACATCGGCCAACTCCAATGGAGACAGGTCCCCACCTGACAAACACATTTAAAAAAATCCTTAGCAACTTGCCACAAACCAGTTAAAAAAAGAAAGAAAGGGATACATAGTGCCAGCACTTCATAAAAACCAGGCAGACTTTCATTCTGCCTATTCCTCTCACTGAGTACACCTAAAATCCCTGGGCATTATCCATAAAGCAAATACGAGAAGACCCTGGAAGGTCTGGCCAGGCCTTGAGCCTTACTTTTCTCTTTAAATCGCCCTTCCTAGAGCTTTTCCCTCCCCTGGACGGTGTTGGCTGCACAGCAGGAACCCAGCAATCCAATGCTCTGTCCTATCTACACCTAATTAAGACCAATGCCAACACTGCTTTCACCCTGTCCCCTCCCCTCCCCTCTGGCAACCACCAAGCCCCTCTCTGTGTCTATGACTCTTTTACAATTTTGTTTGTTCATTTATTTTGTGCTTTAGAGTCCACATATAAATGAAATCACATGGCATTTGTCTTTCTCTGACTGACTTATTTCACTGAGCATAATACCCTCTAGGCCCATGCTGTTGCAAATGGTAAGATTTCATTCTTTTTCATGGCCAAGTAACAGTCCATTGTATTAAGAAGTACAAATTGGTAGTCACAACATAGTCACGGGGATGTAAAGTACAGCATAGGGAATAGAGTCAACAATATCGTAATAACTATGTATGGTGCCAGGTGGGTACTAGAAATATTGGGGAGAACACTGTAAAGTATATGACTGCCTAACCACTATGCTGTATATCTAAAATGAATACAAAATAATATTAAAAGTAAATTGTAATTGAAAAATACAAAATTTTAAAAAATACAACGCCAACAAAAACACAACAAAGCAGTGATCTTCCCAAGTTTTTTGATCTGTATCAATCCATCTTTTTGTTTTGCTTCAAGCCTTAACCTCCTAAAGGCAGCCTCTGCACACAGGGGAAGAAATGCTATGTGCCACGCACTAAAGACTTGGAGGAAATTTTCAATGTAATCAGAAGTTTTACAGAAATAGGGATAAAAATCCTGCAACTCACCTCCCTGGGGGCCCAAGTGGCGGCTCCAAGTGCTGTGCAGATCTCTGGGGGGACAGGGGATCAGGAACGCACATACGAGCACCAGGACCATCGAGATCACCAAGGTCAGCAGAAACACAGATGTGCGCACATAGGACACGATGGAGGAGGTTGTCTTCTGCTCCAGGCCTCCGAGGGGCTCCGTGGGGTACCCCTCTGTGGGGCCCTCCGAAATACGTGGCTTTGCAGCCCCTGCCACCTCGGCATCTGAGTCAGGCTCTGGGGCTTCTCCCAGAGGACTCTTCCCATTCTTGACCCCTCCGTTCTTCTGCTGCAAGTCCAGCACAAGGTCGTCCTCACTCTCATCACTGTCGGCCTGTGTGAGGGGATCATACTCCCCTAGGTCGGGGCTCTTCTTCCCTGAAAAGACAGAAAGAGGGAACTTCACAGAGAACAAGGAAGGAGAAACCCTCACCCAGTGCGTGGCAACTGCAAACACACAGACCTGAGCAAACTGACACAAATCCAGGCTTACAACCTTGGACCTTCATGGCTCTGCAAAATAGACATTAGCGTGGAGGAAAGGATGGGGGAGGGGAGAAATCACCGTGTTCTGGAATCACTGCTTTCAGGAGTCTAAGAAACTGGAAAAGCAATGGAGAAAGAAAATCTCAAATACCTTTTCAGGTTTTTGTTGTTGTTGTTTTAAACTCTCTCAATTGGTTTGAATCTCACTAATGAAAAAACACATGGCTCTTATATCACCAACCTTCCATATGCCTAATATGAATGTTTTCTTTGATGCTCTTATATATGTGATGTTCTGCTCTTTCCTGGAACTTCCCTAAACTTTTAGAATAATGATTCTCTATACCTTGCTTCTCACAATCCAATATTCGTGGCTTCCTAACTGTTTCTGTGAAACAATTTAGAAAGCTGAACACTAAATGCCACCTGGAGATGTTTCCCTGGAAATTCACCCCTAAGAACCTCACTGGGATCCCAGTGCCTTTCAGCACATGTTTCTGTAAGCAGTGTTTATCTCTGAAAATGCGATCCTGAGCACATTTTCCAGGAGGGAGCCGGAACACAGAGGTAGAGGACTGGTCTTGAAGCTGGTTTACACAACAAGCACTTGCTTTTACTTAAAACTTGTGTCTATTTGGAAGTGGCAAAGAGGCAGAAGTTACAGGAGGGCCTAAGCCCACCTCCTTGCAAGCCACCCCTTGCTGCCCTCGCTGCCGATAACTGGATGATTTTATGCCTTTATTTCATGTTATAACCAAGTGGAAAACAAGAAAAAGTTTCTGTTTTGGAAATTAGCTGGTAAGCTGTTACTAACGTAAATGCTACTATTTGTTAAGAAGAAATATAAAAAAATCTAATTAAAATGGGAAAAAGAAGAACCCTCTATCCTAATCTCTGTCTCTGGTCACTGTGATCTTGATGTCACTTCATACATTACAATTCAATTTGCTCAAGACAAGAAATGAAGCAATAAAACACTATATGGAGACCCTTATGGGAAGTAAAGTCTTTAGTGTAAAGTTTAGTGTTTGGTATATACAGTGTCAATAAATATTTGATTCAAAAAAAAAAAAAAAATGAACATTCCACAGAATAATTTTATAACATTAAGTACAAAAAACACACACACAAACACATACAGAGAAAATACTGAGTAATCTAGCATTCTATTAACTATAAATTTATATATATTTTCACCTTCAAAGCTATTCATTTTTTAGATAAATATTATATTTTATTTTAAAGGCATAAATTATTTTTAAAAAACAAATTTTTAGGAATTTCATTCAGAATAGTACTTCAGGATACATCACAGAGTCACTACAGGTTCAAGTTCATCTCATGTCGTTTATATATCTACTAGAGGCCCGATGCATGAAATTCGTGCAAGGGGTTTGGCCCTCGCAGCCCTGGCTTCATCCGGAAGGTCGTCCAGACAATCATCTGGACAGTTGTTCTGCTGTCCGGTCTAATTAGCATATTAGCTCTTTATTATATAGGATTCTATGAGCCAAATTATTTTATTAATTAAGGCATGTCATACCCTAACAATCTCAGGTAACTTGACAATAACTTACAAACAGAACCACAGGTTGTTGTAATAATATTAACCCTAATATTTTTAAGTGCTTCTTTTAACTAAATGAATATACCTAACAGGATCTTTAAAATGAGCTATATACAAAAATGGGCATTATTCAGCCTTAAAAAGTAAGGAAATTCTGATACAATCGATCTTCAGTACATTATGCTAAGTGAAATAATCCAGTCACAAAAAGACAAATACTGTGTGATTCCATGTACTGTAGTCAAATTCACAGGAACAGAAAGTGGAACTGCGGTTTCTGTCTTCCCAAGAAGCAGGCTGTCAGCACAAGTAGGGGGTGTGCAGTAGGCAGCCAATCAATGTTTTGCTTTCATGCAGATGTTTCTCTCTCCCTCTCCCATCCTCTCTCTCTAAAAAAATCAATAAAAATATTTTTAAGAAAACTAGAAAGAAAGGTATGACTGTAGAATACAAAGGTGATCCAATATATGCATAACTGAAGAAGAGAACAGGAAAGAAAATGGAAACAAAAACAGTACTTTAAAAATATACCAAAAAAAGTTGCTGCAATAAAGCAGGGTACTAAGCTCAGAGTACTTTAGCACTCTCTTCTCTGGTGATTTCAGTTGCCACCCATATGTTTAAACCAATAGAAGGTTTTCAACCTTCTTAGGTGCATAACGTCCCTAAAACTGCAGAATAAAGGATAAAATGAGTCTCAAGAAAAACTGATATAGCCCTGCGGGCGTGGCTCAGTGGTTGAACTCCAACCTATGAACCAGGAGGTCATGGTCCGATATCCAGTCAGGGCATGCCTAGGTTGCAGACACCATCCTCGTGGGGGGGGGGGGGGGGGATGCAGAAGACAGCCAATCAATGATTCTTTCTCATTATTGATGTTTCTATCTCCCCTCTTCCTTCCTCTGTAATCAATACAAATCTATTTTAAAAAAAGAAAACTCTTACAAAATAATCAACACTGAAACATATCCTAGTAAAGGCACTGAACTTCAAGGACAAAGAAAGAATTATATGAGCAACCAGGCCAAAGGAAAAAGAATCAAACCACCAATAATGGGAACAAGTATCAAGCTGACTTCTCCACAATAACATACAGTCCTAAAAGATCATGCCACAATATGTAAAAAGTTCCGAGAGAAAAAACATGGGTATGCAATACAAGAACTTTCATCCAGACATGACACTTCTGAATTACAAAGGCAAGCATGCAAGAACTCAGAAGCTATCCTGATCTTGTTGTCTTTCTCTTAAAGATCATAGAAAATGAGGACCCATTCTTGTCCAAACTCTTAAGATAAATATTTACTTTTACGTTATTAACAGTACACATTTTTCCAGGTAGTTCAAAGACAAACCTCAGCTTAATCATTACGGACTGCAAGTTTTGGTTTGAGAACTCCTACATAAATATTTTTTCTGTTTCACAGAAAGGCAGCATGGGTGTATAAACATCAACTCTTTGGGTTGAGGAGATAACATAAAAACCATGCTTCTAAGCTCAGGGTACTTTAGCACTCTCTTCTCTGATTATTTCACTTACCACCCATATGTTTAAAACCAATAGAAGGTTTTCAAAGAATAAGGGAGAAGACACTGATTTCACAATACGTCTATATTTATATTAATGAGCTTTCCATAGCTATCACTTTTCCCCATGCGAAGACTGAGGATGCTGGTTACATAACCATTTTCAAAACGGTATGGAGGAAAACATAAATAGCAAAGAGATGCAACTATACCATCCACAAAGGTTCCAGGAAAATATACTATAATGTATACTATTCTAGAGTCTATACTTCACATAGACTCTACTGCAATGAAAGGTAAATAATTCACATCATGGATTAGTAATCATTCTAAGTTACACATAATAAAACAAATCACTACAATAACATTATACTCTGATGTTCCCTTCAGTGTTTGACCTTCAAACTTTAAAATGAACTAAGAAAATATATACTTAAGAGGTAATTGTCCCACAGGCTGCTTTATGAATGTCACATTGTCCTTCTGTTATTGATTAACCTCATTCTATGCATGTGAGCCAAACATCTTTCCATCCTGAGCTTAGTGGAAGGTTTTGAGGCTATGAAACATGGCTGCTTTTTCTTCACGAGGATGAGGATATCTGTCATTACCTCACGATTACATAGGGCCTTCCTTCCAGTATCACATTCATAAAGGATCATGGTGCTTATGATGATAACAACAGCTAACCTTATTGAATAACTAACATGTGTCGAAGGTTAACAAACCTCTCAAGTATAACCATCTCTTACACTTTGCCAAATAACCCCATGAGGTCAGTATGTAGTGAGTGTATGAAATACAGTGAGTGTTGCATAAAAATATTATTATTACACATAAAAATATTATTATTACACTGAAGCTTGGAGAGACTAAGTAACTAATTTGGTAAAGACTGGATTTAAATCCAAGCCTGTCTCATGCTCTTAGTCTCCATTCTATTCAGCTTCCTTACACGTAAAAATACGAAGGACACCATTGTGGTGATCATTTCACAATATTTACAAATCCTAATTCATTACGTTATGCACCTAAAAGTGTTATATGCCACTTCTGCCCCTTTAAAAAAAAATAGTAAGTTAACTAAGGTAACATGAAACTAACTCCTAGGACCAATAATTACAGTGTATCCAAAAAGAGCTAACAAAAAGCAACTTTTACCTAATATAAAGGCAAAAAAAATGTATTTGGGGTGGAAGGGAGAAACAGCAAGAGGGAGCCAAGATAAAGTACAAGCTGAAAAACCCACAACAACAAAAAACACCCATATAACAGAAAAGAATATGTGGCTATTGTATCTGGGCTAAAACCGTTATCAAAATACTTGACTGCTCAGGGCAAGCTGCTGTGCAAACATAGGCCCAAGGACCAGACTGTGTTTTCTCTACCCTCTCAGATGACCAAGTTACTGAAACTGAATACTCCAGGGAGTACAAATGCCACCACCTCAGGATGTGAGAATGCAGAAGAGCTCAAGAGTTTTGAACGCAAGATTTTCTTGCGTTCCCATCCTCAGAGAATAACTATTACCTATGCTGGAAACTGAAAGAAATAAAGCTAAATATGTCTGACCATCTCATTACCTCCCTTGAGAGAATATCATACTATACTAAGGATACATAAGGCTTCTCTCTTCAAAGTTAATTAATCCTGCAGGTACAGAGACATGCCCCCCTTCAATGTTACATACACATTCCAAAACAGATATTATCAATGTTCTTCCAATGTTCTAATGAGCCCACGTGAAAAGAAATGTCTTGGATCATGAAGTCTGGAGACAGAAATGCAAATTCATATCAAATCCATACCCAGCGCAGTCATCAAGGCTCAGTGTAGCAGGCTGCAAGCTCCTTGACCCTGCAACCCCCCTGCACCTTACGCTAGATATCCACCAGATACACAACTAGCCCTTCTAACGATGCCAGGGAACGCAACTGCTTTTCCACCTAAACCCTTAAGTTAACAGCAAACAAATGTGTGTAGCTTAACATTTAAAATTTATTCAGGTGGAATCATAAAAAATGTTAAAGTCTTAACGTTTAAATTTTATTGGGGCACAATAACATAGACATTTACTACAGTAGCGCGTTTCTAGCAGCACAGTTCTGGGGGTTAAAAACAAAACAACAAACAAAAACTTGGAGCTGCTGCCCAAAGTACTGAATGAGCTCTGGAAAGGGTCCTCGCCAGCAGGGCCTCTTTACAGAACATCCCATACATTATCTGCAGCTTGCAGATGCCACATCGTCTCCCTTCCTACATGCTCAGCCTGGACAGCCAGAGGCTGACCAAGGGGAATCAAAAGCCCGGGATCCAGCGAGAAAAAGACCCACGGCATTCAAGGTCAGGTTTTTCCAATGCCGCTTTGCTACTTGGGACAAGTCAATTCAGCCAAATCACTCTCATTTTCCTCTTCTGCAGACTCGGAGGTGAGAGACCTGTCATGAAGTGGAGAGGCTGCTCCACAGGATCTCAAGAGGGTCCCAAGTCCTCGGCCGCCCCCGCCCCGGGTGCAGCCCCGGAGAGAAGGAGCTGGAGACGCTCGGGAAAGGATGCTCCCTCGCAACCCTTCCCTCGAGGCGGCGGCGCGCGCTCACATTCGCCATCGCAGCAGCTCAGCCCGCTCCCCGGCCACCTGCCCAGCGCGCCTTCCAGCGTCCCTCCCTGCCAGCCTCCAGGGCTCGCCCCGCGCCCGCGGTCCCCGACCCGCCCGGCGCCACTAACCCCAGCCCCGGGGGGCTGCACCGCTCGCCTCCGCGCGCCTGCAGCTCCGCCCGGGTTAGGGCCAGGCCGCGGCCGGCTTCACCCGCAGAGCCTCGTCTCCTCGTCTCCCCGTCTTCCCGAGCCCGGCGGGGGCGGGGTGGTCTCGAGGTTGCAGCGCCTTACCCGGGAGCTTGAGCGCCCTGGACAGCACTGTCGCCATGGCGGAGGCCCCGGTGCGCGTGCGCGCGCCCGCGTCCTGTCGGGAAATGTAGTTCCGGGAGGACGGTGCGCTGGGCTGGGTCCGAAAAGGTAGGAGCCGCGCGGCGAGTCAAGGTCAGCAGGAGGGGCCGGCTGGCGGCCTCCAAGCCCACTTGCAAGCGCCCGCGGGCTCTCCTGGCGCCCACTCGGAGCCAGGCCCTTCCTTACGTGGCAAGTGACCTGAGACTCACCTTACCCTCGGTAAAGTGGGGAGACGAAGCCTCCCACGTGAGTTTGCAGGGACCATGGAATGACATAACCGACTCTGGTGTTGAGAAATGCGCGTGGGCTTTGGAGACAAGACAGACGGGATTTCAGTCCTGCCTGCATCCCTTACTAGCAAGGCCCTCTTGGGCAAGTTACTTGGTATGACTAAGTTTCAGCTTCTTTATTTTTTTTTTTATAAGAGAACATTTATTGGGTAAATTACAGAGGTAGAAAAAGTAAGTCCTAGAAGAAATAGACTTAGGAAACAAGGCTAGAGGTAAAGGAAGCGCCGTTGGAGCTTGGGAGTGAGGAAGGTAATGATAAGATTGGAGGGGCAAGGTAGAAGGGGATGGGGAAGACGTGGGCATGCTCCCTGGAAGGAGGAAGTTCAGCTTCATTTTTTTTTTTTTTTAATGGAGACAATACTATCTACTTCACAGGTTTACTCTGAGAATTGATTGTATAATCTGTTTAAAACCTAGCGCACAATAGGCAACTGTTTCTTTCTTAGGAAAAGGTCGAGGCTTCCTAGAGCTGTCACCCTAATTTCTTACCCGCAGCTCCCAGCTTGAAGGGTCTAGGAAGCAGAAACTGACCTGCTTCTCCCTCACAGGCACCAAGACAACAGCGTTTTAGTGCAGGAATGCTGAAGATATCTGATCCTTCCTCCTCCTTTTACTGAAGAGAAAACTGAGTTCTAAAAAGGTGACCTAACTTCTTTCTGTCAAAACAAAAGCTCTAAGATGCCTCTCAACTTTGAAGTTGCCTCATTCTCATGAAACACTGTAGATAGGACTATCCTGTGGAAATCTAAGAAGCTACAACCTTCCCCGTCACCCATTTCCCCAGGGGAAAAAAACATCACTGACTCTGACAGAGCACAGACGCTGGAACCAGGTCACGAGTTCAAACCCCAACTTCACCGTTTCCTAGCTGTCAAATCTGGGGCTAGTTGCTCAATCCCTCTCTACCTCAATTTCCCCATCTGCAAAATGGGGATGAAATCGTTCTTATTCCACAGAGTTGTCCTGAGAATTAAATGGATACATGCAAAGCACTGAGAACAGTGCCTGGCACCTAGTAGGTGTTTTATAAGTGTTAGCTCTTCTTTTTAATAATAATTTATTAAGTTTTTACAATTTAATAATAAATGTAATAATTTAATGGGTGGTGGAGTTTTTTTGGGTTTTGTTGTTGTTTTGCCTTCTATGATACCCAAAATTTCTATTGTTTGCCACTTTTCTGGGGATAGAGTTAAAAACCATATCTGAGTTAGTCCAGAGGCTGCGGCTACAGAGGAACTACTGAGAAGCTGACAAATGCTGTCCATGTGTGATGCCATAGCTGTGACCTGCACGCTTCCTCAGCGGGCCAGGCTGGTCTCCAGAACTGCTTTGGGATCATCCTTCGTGGCTGCAAGTAATCTCCATGCCTCTAACGCTCATCTTAAGAAGATTGGCACTGCCAAGATATTCTCTATTATTGAAGAGCAGATTCTTCGAGTTCATATACCTCTGTTGACTGTGAAGAGACTGGGCATGTCTTCGGTACTGGTGATGGTATTGCCTGAGTGCATGGGCTGAGGAATGTTCAAGCAGAAGAAATGGCAGAGTTTTCTTCAGGCATTGAACCCGACGATGTTAGTGTTCTGTTTGGAAATGATAAACTAATTAAGGGAGGAAATATTGTGAAGCGAACAGGAGCCATTGTGGATGTTCCCATTGATGAGGAAGTATTAGGTCATGTAGTAGATGCCCTTGTTCATGCCATTGATGGAAAGGGTCCAATTGGTTCCAAGACCCGTGAGTGAGTTGGCCTGGAGCCTCAAGTTTCTGTGCAGGAACCAATGCAGACTGGCATTTAAGACTGTGGATAGCTTGATGCCATTGGTCATGGTCAGTGTGAGCCGATTATTGGTGACTGACAGACTGGCAAAACATCAATTGCTATTGACACAGTCATTAACCAGAAATGTCTCAATGATGGGTCTGATGAAAAGAAGAAGCTATGCTGTATCTACACTGTCACTGGTCAGAAGAGACCCACTATTGCCCAGTTGGTGACGAGACTTAGAGATGCAGATGCCATGAAGTACACCATCGTGGTTTCAGGTACTGCTTCAGATGCTGTCCCACTGCAGTACCTGGCTCCTTATTCTGGCTGTTCTATAGAATATTTTAGGGACAATGGCAAGCATGCTTTGACCATCTATAACGACTTATCCAAACAAGCTGTTGCTTATCGCCAGCCGTTTTTTGCTATGTGCCAATCCCTGATCCTCATGTGTGTTCTACCTGCATTCCCATATGCTAGAAAGAGCAGCCAAAATGAATGCTTCTTTTGGTGGTGGCTCCTTGACTGCTCCAACAGCCACAGAAACACAAACTGGTAATGTGTCTGCTTACATCCAATGAATGTCATTTCCATCACTGACAGACAGATCTTCCTGGAAACAGAACTGTTTTGTAGAAGTATCCACCCTGCCATTAACATTGGTTTGTCTATGTCCTGAGGTGTATCTGCTGCCCAAACCAGAGCCATGAAGCAAGTGGCAAGTACCATGAAGCTGGAATTGGTATCAGGAGTTGCTGCTGTTGCTCAATTCTGTTCTCTCTTTTTTTACAGGGAGGAGGGGAGAGGGATAGAGAGGTAGAAACATCAATGAGAGGAAAACATCGATCAGCCACCTCCTGCACACCCACTACTGGGGATGTGCCCGCAACCAAGGTACATACCCTTGACTGGAATCGAACCTGGGACCTTTCAGTCCGCAGGCCGATGCTCTATCCACTGAGCCAAACTGGTTAGGGCTCAGTTCTGTTCTGATCTCAGTGCTTCCACTCTTGGTGTGTGTCTAAGTTCTGAAGCAAGCAGAGTATTCTCCCATGGCCATTGAAGAACAAGTGACTGCGATTTATGTCGGTGTAAGGGAGTATTTTGATAAACTGGAGCCCAGCAAGATCACAAAGTTTGAGAATACTTTCTTGTCTCCTGTTATCAGCAAAACCAAGCCCTGATGAGCAATGTCAGGGCTGATGGAAAGATCTCAGAACGATCAGATGCAAAGCTGAGATTGTAACAAACTTCTTTGCTGAATTTGGAGCTTAAACCTCTCTGAAGTTACATGAAGTACCAGCTTGGTTTTGTTATTGTTTCTTCTAGTAGTCAGTCCCATTTGTAAAAAGATTACTCTCATACTCCAGATGTACAGAAATCACCTAAAAAATAAAGGTTCCGTATTGCAAAAACACACAATATATTTTATCTTACGTCTATGTAGGTCATCTGGGAGAAGAAGCAGCACTACAAATCATAGTAAGTCAGTGGTGGCTTGCTTCAGATCAGATTAGTTCATTTGAACATGTTCTTGAGATATGAAAATTGATTTTAAAAAATAGAACCTTTCAGGTGAGCAAGATGTAGAAAATGTCCATTTTAGCTGCAGAAGAACTTGCATTTCTAGGAGACGGTACTATGGACTAGAATAGCCAGGTTACACGGGAGAGAAGGAAAGAGAAAATCTGCCCACTTTCTTAGTGAAAGGGCATATCCTAGGAGAGCCACTTGCTATGTAGTGGAAGTAAAATAAAGTTGTACCGGTTAAAGTTTGATTAAAATTTTGCTTTAAACGATGTAGGCACCAATGTATATAAACACAGTCCTGTGTGTCCACATAAACTTGTGTGAGTGTGTACACATCTCACAGACATGGCATCTCCAGCTCCTCAGCTTTCCATGCCTATGCTCTTTGGCATTTCCACTCTCCCTGTAACCACCCCAGCTTTGCCCAAATGCTTTTTAGGGGGAAGCAAGGCACTGCTTGCTCCCATCCGGGCTCCCCACAGCTTTCCTCCTCTTTGCCTTACTTGCTCTCTGGAAATCTCTCCCATCCCCCCAACATTGTTTTCCATTTTAACACAGGAACCAGATTTTAGAACAGTGTTTCTCAAATGTAATGTTCGTTTTCTTCCAATTAAAGGAAAAACTCAAAGCAGCCATCAAACGTATCAGGATCTCTACCTTTTACATCAAGAAAACCTATGAGTTCCTCTCTACTAGTAAGTTACTTGGCAGAACACGAGTTTCTTTATTGCCTGAACATCCTCCGAGGTCACACCCCGCCCCAGGACTTCTTGACCAACCTTTCCAACATGTGAAACAAGAGTGGTTGGGCATTAACTTGCCAGACTGCTGTGCCTGCTGTGAAGGGGAGAAATTCTATTTCTTCCTATATTGATCTGCAAGGGAGTCTTCTTCCCCAAGCTTCCAATATCTTCCAGCGGAAACCCATATTTGTTGGTTCTTATTTATGATATCCCAAGTGTTGCTCAAAATCACTAAGTGTTCTGCATGGGCTCATGATCAAATCTGGTCATCCAATATTTACTATTCCCTGGACACTGGCCCTTCTGCTGGTCCTGAGCCTCCCCGTAGCTTTCACTGCTTCCTCCTGGAACCAATACCACCATGTTCACCAGCAGCTCTCCCTACCCACCCACCCCCCAAAAAAAGAACAGTAACCAAGCATATTGTGACTTGTGTAGTTTTCCTGAAGATTCAAGGGGACCAGGAAGAGGATCACAGGGCACACAGACTATCACCCCTCAAAAATCTGTTAGATACATCTCTTCTCCCTGGTCTCTGCTCCTGGCTCCATCACTGCAACCTCCTCCACCAGGGCAATCTTTCTCCTCTTCCCTTTCCTGCCTTCTGCTGCAATTAGCCTCAAAACAAAGCTAGAATCTCACCTCCATCTCACAGAGGGCAGAATATTTTCACGGAAGCTGCCACATCATACAAAGGAATGCTCACACTACCTTCCAATATATTCTCGTATTTCAGTTCTCATGATGATCCTATGAGGTGGGCATCCATTACCCCAGTCTCACAGTGAGAATGTTTAAGCTAGATGGATAAAGCCACTTGCCCAAAGTCACAGTGCTTGAAGGAGGACTTGAATGCAGGAGTGTCTGTAATTTAATTGTGAGCAAACACATCGAATACATGGCACATGTACTATAATTTGTCCTTTCCTCATCCACAGCATACATCAGTCACCACATTCTTTCACAGGGAGCCTATATTCAGCTTTAGAATCCCTAACTCAGCTATCCAGGGGACCACTACCTATCAATTTGACTTGGCTGAAAAATGAAAATTATTTGTAACCCGTGCCTCACATATACCATAGCAACCAGAATAAAACCCCTGCTAAGATAGTCCCTGATTTGTGATAGGTACTCAGTGTTGACTGTAGCTGACATTTGGCCAACATTTGTTCTACTCTGTCGGGAGTCTTAGCTGATGAGTTTGACACATTCTAATGGATGGTCAGGACCTAGGCAGTGTTGGTTTGTTAATATTTAGACTACACCCCTGGCTGAGTCTTTTTAGTTCTGCACTTCCAGCTCACTGGTTAAGTCCTAAGTAACGCTCTAAAAGTCAATAATTAGGGTGCCATTGGTGTGTCACTGGCATGCCAGAGCACTTCATTTTCCTCTCCTTCTTAGAGCATTTACCACAGGAATCTGTTTGATGTAATTATTTGAATATATGCCTGCCATATTCAAACTCTCCTACTAAATGTTGAGTTCTTAAGGATAAAATGAAATCTTTATATATTTTTAGCCCTAAACAATGAAGAGCACATTGCCCAGATGTTTACTGAATAAATGTGAATTCACAAATGAATAGCATACTATAGAAGAGAAATGAAATCAACTTAGAGAAAAGTTTTAAAAGTGGGAAGGACATCTTTATAATTAATAAAACCCTTTTTTTCTAAGTTCACATTCCTTGATTTGTGTCATCCAAATGTTCTCACATTCTGTCATTGCTCCTGGTCACACCAAGTTGCAAGAAAGAGGTCACAGTGAATTAAGTTACTCGTGCTTTGTCTCTCTGACACAATACATGCACAGATTCTGACTTGTCACCTGCTTTGCTGTTCTGGCAATAAAGAAAGGGTGGTTCCTGTTTATTTTCCTCCTATTACACAAACTATTAAACCTTACAGAATTCATATCTGTTCTCCTGCGAGAAGGTGGCACACTTACCTATACCCAACCTGAAGGGTGGACCTGCCACTCCAGCAGCTCTCACCTGTCAAAGGACTAGACCAACCCACACAGACACTGAGGCTCCTGGCTCGCTCCAGCCCTGAGCAATGCCATTGGGCTATGTGGAACCACCACCTTAGATGATAGCCCAACACACAATGTCTTTCCCTCCATATTGATCTGTCCTGAAGGAAAGATAAACAGCCATGATATGAAATAAAAGTTCTCTCTAACACACAATTATATTAAATACTATAGATTATTCTCATTTCTATACAATAAACATTTTCAGCTTTATTTGAAGCACATTGTTATAATGTAATTTTATGAATTACATTCAACCTAAAAATATTTAACCTAAAAATTATTTCTTAGATGCCCTTCATTATAATATTATGATCTAAAAATTATTTCTTACATATTTTTATTATAATCTTGCCTCTAAAATCCTATATAATAAAGAGGTAATATGCAAATTAACCCTCATGCCCTCACAAGATGGCTGCCTATGACCAGGCCAGCAGAGGGGTTAGTGATGGATGACCAAATGACTGAACAGCATGCTGTGTGGGGTGATCAGGCCAGTAGGGGGCGTGGGGGGTAGTTGGGAGCGACCAGGCCAACACAGGGACAGGGG